>VYZU01000909.1:19858-38619 GCA_013401355.1 Ceyx cyanopectus | reverse complement strand
AAAAAAAAAAATAGATGAGAGACCATAAAGGGGTAATGTGGTTCAGCTAGACTCAGCGTTTGGAATATTAAGAAGATTTGACCCATGCTGAGAAGAGTCTGAAGAGCAAATTCTTCTCAGCACCATCTCTTATGTCAGGACCCTGATTAACAAAGACATTTAAATAATGTCACTGCACTTCATACAATTTGAGCCTATTTTCTCTTTTGTATAGCTTGTGAATGTAGGGTTTTTTTTTTTACTTGCCATATTTGACCTCTGTCTTCTAATAGTGGCAGGCAATGATACTTTGAATTATTATGCTGAATATAAATGTAAGCTTCAAAACTAACAAAGCTTTTGTTCCTTTCTTGATGAAAGCACAATTTTGCAGTTGCTTTAAATATTATAGCTCTAAGTCTGCCATTGCTACTTCTACTGAGGATTTCTCAGTGAATTCATTAGAAGTGTCTGTTTTCATAGCTTGGCTTGTACAAATAAGAAGCAGGGATTTGAAAGTTCAGGGTATATCTTGCTGTGCTTAAGCTGCAGCAGTGTTACATATGCTGGACCTGTTTTTATGTTACTAGTGAGGAATAATGTAAGCTGAACTCAGA
The DNA here is from genome assembly GCA_013401355.1 of Ceyx cyanopectus. Classification (NCBI taxonomy): domain Eukaryota; kingdom Metazoa; phylum Chordata; class Aves; order Coraciiformes; family Alcedinidae; genus Ceyx; species Ceyx cyanopectus. The sequence continues at coordinate 38,023 of VYZU01000909.1, read as the reverse complement.
ATTCCCTCATTAGAGGTTTAAGTCTCTAATGCTAAAACTAAGGCTAAGTTTTGATATTTGTTAACAGAATCCTGTGTGAATTAATATTTTCCAGTGAGGACACAGGATTTTGAAAGAACAAGTCTAAAATGATAAAGGTAAGAAAAAGTCACATGTGTTTTCAGGCATGTGAAAATAATTTCAAGGGTCACTGGCTTCACAGCTGGAATTAACAACATTGTAACAGAAAGAGGAAGAGAAGGTGACTGCAGTTCCGTTTTTTTTGTGTGTAATGCAGAGAACACTCATGTTCAGAGAATGTCCTTCATAAAATAATGATGTTTCTAGAAATTCTGCCTTTTTCTCTTTATGACATAGATGTATTTATTTATTTAAAGCTCCTTAATTAAATCTATTTCTAGATAGAGAAGGGATAATGGAAAAATGAACGGGACTAAAACTGTCAGGTCTCTTTCAAAGTATATCTAGAGACTCAGGGCACAACAAACTTTCCATGGTGATAATTTTAGCTTTCAAGTGGTTTTCTACCTTTTTAGTTTTGGAGAATGGAAGTGAAACTACTGTTAATTTGAAATTTCTGGAAAGGGAAGGGATTTTAGCGAGAACGAGCTCTTCCCTTAGTGAGTGTCTAAATCAGTCTCTGTGCTGCGTTTCAAGGTAGTTGTGGTGAGTGACTGCCAGCTGTCCAGATGGAAGCGCTAAATCAGGCAGCAGAGTGAACGTGGGATTGCCTCTGCAAAAAATAACATTGTTATTGTTAGTTGTTTTGCAGATTAGGACCCTGTCATATGACCCTAAACATTTTGTAGGGAGGTACGAGGAGAGTGAGGAACATGAAATTACTAAACATGTTCTTATGTAATAGGAAATTTGCATCATGTTTAGATTTCGTTGCTATCTACACTATGAACAGGTTGTGTTTCTTTCCTCAAGCCTTAATTCATTGCACTTAGGGAACACCAAAAGTTTCCTCAAATTATTCCAAATCAGTGATGTCAGTTGTATGGAATTAGAGCCACAAAGACTGAGAAGATACAGAGAATAATTTATTCCTTCCATCAGGTTCTCACTTCATTGTCCCATAGACAAAGAGAGTTGGTGAAAGGGCAACTTTCCAGCATCTTGGCACCTGGCTTTCCATAATTTTTAAACAGGGGGCTGGAATTTTCCCTTTATTAGTTGAGATATTTTCAGTGTTGGTGGATGAAATGATGGACCCTTTGCATTATATATTTGGAAACTTTGCACAATGTGTGATGCTTTTGCCAATATCTAGTGGCTGCCACCTCTCCTGAAAAAAATCCAAGATATCCTGCTATACTTACGTTAAGATAATTATTTAACAAAGCATAAAGGATTTAGAGAAAAAGAAGGGGTATGTGCTTAAGTATTGTTTATAAGCTTTACAAATCTCTGCATGCAGACATCAACCTCAAATCTAAACTGTAAGAACAGTGAGTTTATCTTTTATTTAGAATAAAACAAGGCAGTAATGTAATAATCACATTTTCTAAAGTCTCATGGAACACAGTAAACTTCTTCAAACTAACTACAATATACCATCTCCAGGGATGGTACTAAATACAGTAAAATAATGAATTTAGGTTATGCATTCTACGTGTGTGTCTATCAGAGAGACTATAAAGAATGGGAAAAGATTAGAACTATGTTTTTTTTCTTTTTGGTGAATGTGCTTTGTTTAATTCGGAAATAAAAAGTAAAAGTAGCTCAATCTTTTTGTCCTCTGTTTACCTGGATATGTATTTCAGGAGTAATTTCTTGCTCACCACCATCTAGGCTGTGGGATTTTATTTGCTTTTGAAGTACTTCCATCTCAAAGCCAGTTTTCCATTCTGAGACAATTAGCAACCTGGCAGCTGTCAATAGATGGAGACTATTTTTATTTTTTTTGCTGTGATGACTTCTAGGCAGAAGGTCTTGATTTGAATCAATGTTTTTTGCATTTCACTTTGTGTTTTATCAATGGTTAACACCCCAAGATTTTATCTACCATTACAATGTCATTTCTATAACAAGCTCTGCCAATTATTTTCAGTTTAATTAACATGTTCAGCACCATTTGGGTTCAAATGAGTGTAGATTTTTCTAAAAAGAAAAGAAATGCTGGTTGTGGTTCATGAGGGTGATACACTGGAGATAGGTGCAGGTCAAACCAGGAGAACCACACATTCAGTTTCTCCCTTGTCAAAGGAGCAAGTGAGGAATGTTGCGTCCCTGGCTCTCTGTGGCTCGGAAGGCTTAAGGTGCTGTTGGGATTATAACTGTGGAGGAGAGAGACTCTCCATTGGATCACCATGGATTCACTTTATCTGGTCCCTTTCCTTGCACTCTGCTGACAGAATTTCTCCTTGGGGAAATTCCCCTCACTCTGAGAAATCCACCAACATCAGAAAGATGATATAGCTGCCGCCCTGCCATCAAAGCCTGTCGTTATACTAAGCCAGTTGCCATGCTCCTAAAGAATACTACTCACTGTATAATTCAAAGCCCTGAATAGTCTACGCCACACTCTTTTTAAACCGTGGCTGTTACAAAACCAGCTGGAAAATAAGGATGTTGCAATACTTTCCTTGGAAAAGAATGTAGGTTGCATCATGTCAGGCATGGCAGCAACTGAGGACTGTGGTGCTCAGCAGAGCAGCTCTTCTATTTGAAGGTGGGCATCCNTTTCCTCAAGCCTTAATTCATTGCACTTAGGGAACACCAAAAGTTTCCTCAAATTATTCCAAATCAGTGATGTCAGTTGTATGGAATTAGAGCCACAAAGACTGAGAAGATACAGAGAATAATTTATTCCTTCCATCAGGTTCTCACTTCATTGTCCCATAGACAAAGAGAGTTGGTGAAAGGGCAACTTTCCAGCATCTTGGCACCTGGCTTTCCATAATTTTTAAACAGGGGGCTGGAATTTTCCCTTTATTAGTTGAGATATTTTCAGTGTTGGTGGATGAAATGATGGACCCTTTGCATTATATATTTGGAAACTTTGCACAATGTGTGATGCTTTTGCCAATATCTAGTGGCTGCCACCTCTCCTGAAAAAAATCCAAGATATCCTGCTATACTTACGTTAAGATAATTATTTAACAAAGCATAAAGGATTTAGAGAAAAAGAAGGGGTATGTGCTTAAGTATTGTTTATAAGCTTTACAAATCTCTGCATGCAGACATCAACCTCAAATCTAAACTGTAAGAACAGTGAGTTTATCTTTTATTTAGAATAAAACAAGGCAGTAATGTAATAATCACATTTTCTAAAGTCTCATGGAACACAGTAAACTTCTTCAAACTAACTACAATATACCATCTCCAGGGATGGTACTAAATACAGTAAAATAATGAATTTAGGTTATGCATTCTACGTGTGTGTCTATCAGAGAGACTATAAAGAATGGGAAAAGATTAGAACTATGTTTTTTTTCTTTTTGGTGAATGTGCTTTGTTTAATTCGGAAATAAAAAGTAAAAGTAGCTCAATCTTTTTGTCCTCTGTTTACCTGGATATGTATTTCAGGAGTAATTTCTTGCTCACCACCATCTAGGCTGTGGGATTTTATTTGCTTTTGAAGTACTTCCATCTCAAAGCCAGTTTTCCATTCTGAGACAATTAGCAACCTGGCAGCTGTCAATAGATGGAGACTATTTTTATTTTTTTTGCTGTGATGACTTCTAGGCAGAAGGTCTTGATTTGAATCAATGTTTTTTGCATTTCACTTTGTGTTTTATCAATGGTTAACACCCCAAGATTTTATCTACCATTACAATGTCATTTCTATAACAAGCTCTGCCAATTATTTTCAGTTTAATTAACATGTTCAGCACCATTTGGGTTCAAATGAGTGTAGATTTTTCTAAAAAGAAAAGAAATGCTGGTTGTGGTTCATGAGGGTGATACACTGGAGATAGGTGCAGGTCAAACCAGGAGAACCACACATTCAGTTTCTCCCTTGTCAAAGGAGCAAGTGAGGAATGTTGCGTCCCTGGCTCTCTGTGGCTCGGAAGGCTTAAGGTGCTGTTGGGATTATAACTGTGGAGGAGAGAGACTCTCCATTGGATCACCATGGATTCACTTTATCTGGTCCCTTTCCTTGCACTCTGCTGACAGAATTTCTCCTTGGGGAAATTCCCCTCACTCTGAGAAATCCACCAACATCAGAAAGATGATATAGCTGCCGCCCTGCCATCAAAGCCTGTCGTTATACTAAGCCAGTTGCCATGCTCCTAAAGAATACTACTCACTGTATAATTCAAAGCCCTGAATAGTCTACGCCACACTCTTTTTAAACCGTGGCTGTTACAAAACCAGCTGGAAAATAAGGATGTTGCAATACTTTCCTTGGAAAAGAATGTAGGTTGCATCATGTCAGGCATGGCAGCAACTGAGGACTGTGGTGCTCAGCAGAGCAGCTCTTCTATTTGAAGGTGGGCATCCCACTGACACCGAGCAGGCTGTTCCACAGTGTAGAATCCACTGGTTGTATTCAAGAAGTCAGAAAAGACATGAAATTGTTTACTGTGTCCTCTTTTTTTGTATTTAGTTTCTCTCTGAACTTGAAGATATAATAAAAGTGCAGAATTATTGTTCAGTAAATGAAGGATACATACAGAGGAACCACAAATAAATATAGAGCACGTGATATTACCTGATGTTATGCCAGAATAGTGTCAGGGTTTTTTTAGATAGGATTAAGTATCATAACTGTATATTTTTGCTTTATATTGATATTTATTTCAAAAGGTGCTTAATACTAAAATTCTGTCAAAAGCAACTGATTGCTTTTGGGTAGCATGTGAAAAACCACTGCAAAATATCCCAACGCAGAATGGACGTAAGTTAATGGGCTTTGCAGTAGTGTATTTCACAGAGCTTACAGTGAAAGCCTGAAAAAACAATATAAAAGCTTTCCTGTTTGATTAACTTCTGCATTTAGAGTAACTTTTCTTTCCTCAGTGCTTCTGGTACATTGCATGTGTGAATGGGTTTTTAGAATTTGGACTCAGATCCAAACACGTGAACCCTTCAAGGCTGAAGGCAGCATCGCTTGTCAATGATTCTGCCGAGCATTTAAGAAGAAGTGACATTTACCAGGGCTTGTTTTGAAGATTTATAAATGCAATATAGATTTGGCAAGAATAGCTGCTTCAATAAATGTTGTGCTGTAGCATGTAAGCATGGGCTTTACCACTGGCAGATTCACTAGTACTTTGTCATCCAAGTAAAAATAAATATTCAATAAACAATTTATTAGGGAAGTGAGTTCACTTCTGCTTCATTCCACTTGGAAAGACTTGACATCTGTTGCCTACACAGTGTTATTAAGGACACAATGAATTGAAAACAAATTAATTGTGGAATTGTCAAAACTATGTCAGGGAAAATTTCCCTGGCTAACAAAAATAATGTAAAAGAATAATAGGAGAAGGGATATATCTAGGCTGTATCCGTGAGGGTGTTTGGTGTAATAGCTACTAACTGAGTCTTAATACCTGGCATTAAGTTACTCTTTCATCAGCCTGACTTTTTATTTAACAGAAGTGCTTTGTGCTAGCCAGGTGGTATTCGAAGGGTTTACAGTAAAAGTAAATAGGATTGGCAGCCTTTAGGATCCACATTTGGACTACTAGATTTGTGTGACATGGCATTAATTTGTATGATAACATTGACTAATAAAAAAAGTTACATACTGCTTCCTATTCCTTATAGCAATTCAAGGCTACGTAGTGTGGGAAGAGTGGGAAAGGGTCTATTTTAGCTTTGTCAGTACAATAGTTATATGAGTTCCCACTCGGGAGCAGTTTTCTTGCACCCATTAATCCAAACACACCCTGCAAAGCCCCAGATCATCAAAGGCTATGCAGAGAACTGGGGCAAAACCTGTTCTGGGCAATTGTCTAGCTAAACTTCACAGCTATTGATGAGGGAGAGGTTTATTGTTGTGTGTTTCTCCACACAGAACCTAATAAATAACCTGCTCAGTCTCTAGGAGTGCCACAGTAAATGGGTGGCCCTGCTTCTGTATTGGGTACCACCAGGGCAATCCTGGGTGGTGTTTACATGCACGAGAGAGGTGTCTGGGTGACAGCAGCAGGGCTACCTGGTGACAGCAGTACACCAGGCAGTCTTGGTGCTTGGGCTCCTTGAATCTGCTGCATAGGGACAATTTCTTTTAGCTTCAGCTGTGACGCCAGATCACAGATGAATGACACATCACACAGACACAAAGTATATAAACATTTTGGTCAACATGACTTTTTTTTTTTAATTCATAATACAGAATGGATAAGAGAGACTTGGTGATATATCAATGCAGCATAGGAGTACCTTCGCTGCAGCCTTGGAAAACTTGACCAATTCTAGTGTACTTTCAAGCAAACGGGACAATCAAAAATTGTCTTTCTGAGAAAGGCTGAATACATTTAGCTATAAAAAATTTACATTCAAGAGCATACTTTAGTACTTCCTACAGCAGAATGAATCAAACCTGCCTAACTGTTAAACGCGATGAAAAGTGCAAAAGCTACAGTCTTATTTGGCTGTTAGGATGGCCTTCTTCAATTTATGTATTGGAACCTTTTGCATTTAGTTCAGTAGTAATTAATAGAAGAAAATATTTTCCTTATGTCATATAATGTAAATAAAAGCTCTACAAATATAGTTCATCTTATATATAGACATAGAAGTGAGTGGTGAGTAGGCATAGCAAACTAACAATATGTTGTTGAATTTGCAAGGGCCCCATATTTCTATTTTATTTGTTTTAAGTAAAACAAATTAGCCCCAGGTTCTAGTTTACTCCTTGCAACAAATATTCCTAAAGTGTAAAATGAAATTATTGTTTCTCTAGAAACAGTTTGGTTTTTTTCTGTTTGAAATAGCTAACACCATCTGAGGTAGAACAAATACCAGATGAAGGCCGGATTTGCCACATGTAAATGGTGAAGCAGACCATGTTCTAGAGTTTGTTCATTTATTGCTCTTTCCGGGATCTGTGCCTTGTGGGGCTATGACAGAAAGCATTTTCTAGGTAGATTGCCTTGCTGAGATCTGGGGAACTGAACCATGAACATTTTGGGGTGAGAAAAGGGCTGTTTGTGTTTTCATTCTGAAATTAGAAACTTCTAAGGAGGTGCATACAGAGCTCTTGGACACCTTGGCTCTCGAATACATTTACATGGCCATTTGCTCAAAATTTCATTACTAAAGAGTAGAAATCTGGTTAATTAAAAGAAAACCTACATTGAATAACAGTATGTTTGTAAAATGCATGTAAAAGTCTGGCTTTTTAACTTTGTTTCTTTTGTTACATATGAGCTTAAACTGCTATCAAAGCAATCAGATTGATTGCTGCCAGTTTCATCTATCATGAATGTTATAAAAGGAGAGGTAACACTGCTGATAATTAAGGCTGCGTTACATTTTCCAGTATTATTTATATGTCTATTGGAGTAGTTTATAGATGAATAGAATAATCAATGTTCCATTCTTATTACATTTATGCCTGTCTTAAAAATAATTAATATGCAGGTTTTGTTTTCTAAACATGGGAGAAAAATGTGTGTGACATTTAACCAGGATACCCTGAGGAACTGGAAAATAAGGCACATGAATTCTCCACCACATCAAAAGTATGGTAATGGGCAGCAGTCGATTATCTAGAAATATATCACTCTTTCTAAAAGCTGGCAGCCACTGATCAGAAGACTTATCTTGTAAGTGAAAGAGAAAAATATGAGCTACACCACCAATTTTTTGAAACACTTGAACGTTATTGCTGGCTGTCTTGAGTGTTTGCCCTAAAGAAGGTTTGCTGCTTTGTGTGCCATTCAGAATACTGATGGACAAATTTCTGGAATGAATGGTATTTTTAAAAATACATTGACATCTTTGATATTAGTTGCAGGTCCTTAAATAGTAGAAATACACTGAAATTAAGAAAAAAATCACAGAATCACAGAATCACAGATATTAGGGGCTGGAAGGGACCTAGAAGATCATCTAGTCCAACCCCCCTGTCTGAGCAGGATCATCTAGACCAAGTCTCTCAGGAACAGATCCAGGCGGGTCAAATCCCTACGTGCCACTCAGTTGCTGACACATTGCAGTAGCTCCTGGTGTTTTATCACTAGTTTTTATTTATGCCAGCCCAGCTCTATAATATTGGAATACCTCACAAAATGCAATACAACTTTAACCCCTGAAATTGTGTTTTATTATACCCATGTTGCAGGTAGAGAAGCGTATCGCTGAGTTTGTCACACAAGTAGCTGAAGGGCAGATCCGAAAGAAAGAAAATGTGCTTTCAGTCCCCCCTTCCCACTGCTCACTCCCCCGTGGCTCAGCCTCAGGTCCAGGCTATGTATCAATCCTTGGTCTTTGCCCAGAAGTAGTTTTCTCTAGACCATATTGAGTCCAGTGGGTATAGCAAGGCTGTGCGGTTAATGTTAGACCTTGGTGGCATGAAGCTAGCGGAGCTATTTCACACTATTCAGATTTAACTGAGCATAAAACACACAGTGGTAAAATTGTTCCCCAAAATGGTAGGAATTTTTTATTCCCTCTGTATGTTTTATTTCAGTGTTATGTCTTCGCGACATGTTTTGAGGCATTTTGTTAATGTCAGAATTTTTAGCAAATGACATTAAAACCTAGCATTTCTTGGCGATTATGAGCAAAAAATGATGCAGCTTTTTGAACGATGGGTTATGAATGGACATTGGCTGGAACTGTACACACAGACTCAAATATTAGGGGTTTTCCATTAATATCTGTTTGGTCCAGTTCTTCCAGTATAAATATTTCATTTCAATCTTCCTCAAAAACTCATTCAGAGCTATAAAAAATATAAATCTGCTTTTTAGTATCATTGTGATACCTTGTGGTAAAATTGAATCACAGCTCATAGCATGGCACATTTTAAATATTCAGAGATCTCAACACAGAAACTAGAAAGAACTAGAAATCTGAGTGTGTGCAGCTGACAAAGCATCGATGTGAATCTGCGAATCAGCATTCCATGAATTGTCCAAAAATGTTATTAAAGCTCACTGAGGTATTAACTGCATGAAACAAGGGATGAACAACAGGTTTGAAATCATGTCAGTCAGAGCTCATCTCACTAAATCCTATTAATTGTTGGCTAAAATACATCAAGTAATCTCATTTTTACCCATGGGTACCAGCTAAATACATGGCTAGACACTACCTTAGCTGACAGGTGGTATAGTAATTTAGTGTAGTTTGATTGTAAATCAAATCCCTGAGATGTAAAGACTAAAAATGTTTAAATGAAAAACTTATGTCATGCAATGTACAGCAAACTACAATGCATCCTGCATTGCAGTTGTTGGAAGGTCAAAACTCAAAAAGATTATGTGCAAAAGAGAATAGATTAAAAAAAAGATTCAAATACTCCTACTGAAAATGCTACCTTGCCTTTCAGGGTGCATGAATTCACAGTGTGTATTTTCTGTACATGGGGTGAATTCAAAATGAAAACTGAGGAGCACTAATCAGGTTTTTGGGGGATTGTGACCTGCAGATTGTTCCTCTTTGCTTCAAGCAAACTTGGTTAATGTACTTCCCTGGAAAACTCCTGGCTTTCAGCTACCTATGTCTTTATAAGTGCCTAACTTCTGCAACTACTGGATTTTTCTTCATAAGAATAGCAGCAATAAGAGTTACTGTTGTTACTGCTATAGAAAGAGACTATACAAATGCATGGAATACATTGCTTCTTCCTGGAGGAATTGGCAGTTTAAGAGAAGTAGCTTGAAAGTAGAAAATGGAAGATAGAGTTCCACAAAAAATACATACATACTTTCTGCCTATAATTTAAAATAAAAGCACAGATAAAATTCCCTGCTTTAATTTGCGTTGATCTTGAAGCAGGACAGAACAGGATGAGCAGGAACCCAAAAGCCCTTGCTAGAGAAAGTGTGTCAAGCTTACACAGCCTGTCAGAGCCTCTGCTTTGACTCTGTCCAATGTTCCCTCCATGCTGATGATACAGTAGTCTATACATTTCTCCTAAAGATTTCCATCCACAGCTATATATGGAGATGCTTTTGCCTCTACAGCCTTTGCTGTACTGCCCAGTTTGGTGCTCCTGGACATTGACTTTGCACGTGCCATTGGGAACACTCCTCTGACAGCCACACCATGATTTTTCACAAATGGCAATGGCAGTTCAGCAGTTACATAAAAGGGGGATGAGAACCACTATGAAAGAACAGTTCTGCTCACAGGCATTTAAAAATACATGAAGAACTGTAGATCTGAGCTGAATTTCCTATAATATGTGTGGCCTGTATTTCCACTTAATTTTATCTACCTGTTTAAGTGCCTGGACATTTCTGACCAATTCTACCTTGTTACAGGTGATGTTTTAATTCTCAGACTGAAGGCACTTCAAGAGTCCTTTCCTGGGAACTGTATTTTTTTGGTGACAATAAGTCTGTCTTCTTACTGTTAGCTTGAAATGAAATGGATAAAATAAAATGAGAAGGAATACTTGCTGAATTTATATGCATCGTTAACTACTATTTGGACAAAATTTCCATTCTTAGCATTGTACAGTCTAGCATTACAGCCAATTTCTGCATACTAAGGAGATCTTGCATTATGAGATGAATGAATGGAAGTTTAGAGAGGTGTAAGACATCCTGGAAAGGAATAATAAGTTAGAAAAGGAAGAAGGGAATGAAAGGTATTTTGACAGAAAATGAAAGATCGCCACTTCTCTTTCTAAAAGGAGATTGCAGAGGATTAATGTAGTAGCTGTTTTGCAGAGCACAACTAATGTCAGGCTTTTTGAGTTAAATCTGGAATAGTCACATGCACTTGGCTTTGATTGTCAGCTAGCACAGGTGGGTTCAAAGCTCGGTGAATCAAGCAAATCAGTCTCATCTTTATTTTAGTATCACTATTTTGGGTGCATGTGAATATTTTCTCATGTTCATGAAAACTCCTTTGGCTGACAGCTGTAAGAAAATCTCTGTGCATAGTCCAGGGCCAGAAGTAAATGGAATAGAAGCTGCACCTTTACTCACCATATATTAGATTTGATTTTTTTTTTTTTTTATAAATATATCAGAGCCTAGAGATTGCAGAGTCATTGGAGCTAAAGATGTAACTGACTGTGAGTTAAAATAAGGTTGAATGTGAATATAAAGTTGCAACCACACAAGAAGTCCCCTTTTTCATATCTTCTTTCCTAAAAAGCATTTCTGTGAATGGAACCATCTGCTTTCAGATTGAGGGTCATCAATTTGTAAAAAGGATTATAGGATATGGTGAATAGCATGGGATTTATTTGAAGGATTTCGGAAGTCTTTTTTGTGTATCCATTCTGTTCTAGTCTTTGGTATGTAGCCTACTCTACTTGGTAGTTAGAGGATATATTTTGCATTATCACATTATTCTTTTATTACTATCAGCTCCAGTGGCAGAAAAATCTTATGTAATGCTTAATAACTTTCTCTTGTATAAACCAATTATTTGTAGCTGTCTACAAGAGTTGAAATAAAGGTAAGGATAGTGAGTCCTGTGAGAGCATTTTATAATCTCCTTGGCAAATGAAGTACACATTTGGCTTTTTCAAATAATAGAAATTCTCCCAAATTGAAGAGAGAAGCGTTCCCTCCATCTTGTGGGATAGTTACATAGAGTAAATTAAAATCAAGGCTGAAAGAAGATATTGCTGGTAATTTAATTCTATGGAGATTATCACTTTTATGTATAATAAAACAATATATGAAAAATTGAAACCATAATCCTTAGGCAGCCCTTTCATCTGTTCATTCAAATGGAAGCTCTTTGCCTGTGTTAGTGAATTGCTGAACACAGTGACTAAAATTCTTGCATATTATAAAGATCACACTAGAAATTCCAAAAGACAGCAATGCACTTACTGGTGCAAATGTGGTACTTGGCACTGCTGCCGGGGAATGCAGTGAAAAAGGGAAGGAAACAACAAAAGCTCCTGAGGACTTCCAATAAAGACCCCAGTTCCTGCTGAAATGGGTAGGACAATGATGTTGACTGCTTATAAGCTCCCAGTCATTTCTTCTAATACAGTCTGCATCAGACTTTCTTTTTATCTTGAAGACATCTAATGTTTGACCAGGACAAATAAAATTTAATTAAAGTTTTCATGGACGTGTTGTGCAAAACTCTCTTGGCAGATTTTCTTCTGAGCTCGTGGAAACAATTTTCAAAGCAAATAAGTATTCCAGGCCAAAGGTACAGGGGAATTAAATGGTTGTGGCTTAAGAGCTGGGCTTAAATACTCTATTACAGCTTTTGCCATTAACCTATCATTGTGTTGTGAAAATTGTTTTCAGAAAAAAAGTTGTAATTTTCTTTTATTATAAGAGGAAATGTCAGAATTTTGTCTTTTGGCTGCATGCTTAGGTAGAAAATATAGTGATTGAAAGAATTAATTTTGTTATACACGCAACAACCTCAACATTAAAACTGCAATTTTGAATTTGCCAGTACTGAAATATGTAAACACCACTGGCTATGTCCTTGGGCTCTGAAAATTGAGGTCTATGATGAGAACAAGTGCAGCTTCTCTGGAGAATGTGGAAAAGCAGCCTACAGAAAGTCATGTCTATATGTTGACCTGTCTGTTGTGAAAATAGGGAAGAAAGCCAATCATTCCCAATTCTGCAGACATTCTGACAGCTAAAGTAGGCATTAACAATTTGCAACACATGGCATGGGGGATGAAAGTCTCTGAGCTCTACCACTGAGAGTTTCCTGGCAGAAATTAAGTAGCAGTTGAAGGTAGCTCAGAGAAAAACCTCTTTTATCATTCACCGTGTAGGGACAAAATGGATAGCATTACCAAAAACTGTGGAACACAACTCAAAAATAGCAACGTTCTGGCTTTAAATCTGAATACTTTTGAGGTTTTTTTGCCTCTGTACAAGAATTTTCTTGACAAACAAGGATCAAGTTTTAGAACATAGGTTTCTGCCAATATATAGTAGTCTCCTGTTGCTTTGAATGGAAAAAAAATATTTTTTTTAATATATTGATGCAAAGCTAATAATTTTGGATTTCAATTGGCATGAGAAGTGGAAAAGTCTCACAGTTTTACCCTGACAGATGCAGGTTTTGCTGGGCTTGCCTGCAGAACCCTATGCAGCCTCAGCCAGTCTGGTCAGAAAAAGGGTTGAGGGTGTGAGCAGAAGGATTTGCAGGGCCAAAACTTTGGGCAATGAGAAATGTTGTTTTTAAAGGATTTAAATTGGGCTCTACTATTTTACACCAGAACTCCTTTGTAAAGTTAAATAGCTGTTGTTTTTCTTGCTTAGCCTTCAGAGTGGGTAAAGATAATTTGTATGAATAATTCTGAATTAGAATATGTTGAGACGGAGAAATAGCAGATTAATATTTTTAGCAGTTGCTGATACCATCTGCATACATTGAAGATGTGGTCAGGTGTACTGGGAGAGGTATCAAGTTTTTCTGAGATTAAAAACAGAAAGTCACAACCACAGAAAAGAATGCCATTACTTAGTAAAGAAGTGAACAGCCAAGAGAAGGAAATACATATTTTAATATTTTTTTTTAGTAATTCTGTGCAATTGATATAGTAGCAAAGCCAATTAAGCAGGTTAAAAGTGAATTTTTATGATAAATATGCAAATAATTTTTTTTTTTTAATTTTGGATATAGATGCTAATATTATCTTCACCAGTGTTAAACTGTGAAAATGGTTTTCTTCACAATATACACTACTTTTATTTTGATTTAAAATAATAAAATATTTCTCAAACATGCACTCTCTGTTGACACAGCCATTGCTGTGTTGAACATAATGAGGACCTAGGCAATAATAACACCATTATTATTTTTGTAGTTGTGGGTAATAATAATAATTAATTCTGCTGTAGAAATAAGAGATCCAGGGAGATATCTGATGGTAATAAGGAAAGATCACTTTATCTGAACGGCTCTATTGGTTTTGATGTGCAAGTTTGGTTTACTAAAGGTATTAATGCCTTTTCTTCATTGACTGTACACTAGCATTATCTTTTCACATACATTTAGGTTATGGAGTTTCAATTAAAATATAATAATAATTAAACCTTGGGCTCTGACACAAGTGAAAAATGCTACTCCTTGTAGGGACAATTTATGCCAAAAGCTATTTTTCATGGAGTCTTACTACTATAAATGCTCTTCAACTGAGCAATTTTCTATCTGCTGCTGTTGTTGCCATAGCATGTGCATCACTCTGCTGTCTAACAGATTCCTTCCCTTTCCTTGGCATTGTCTGTCTGTGGGAATTCACGGTTGGGAGACGCAGGTCCTGGGGCAGACCTGCAGCGGGGGTGTGCTTAATCAGGGCTTGGGCGTCCCACTATACCGGTCCCCGTTAGTGACATGGAAGTAATGTGTGTAGTGGAGCTCTGCTGTGATCCTGCTCAGCCACTGGAGATGAATCGTAGTAATTGGGTGGAGAGGCAGGAGCTGGCGCTAGGTGTGACCAGGGACAAAGGGAGCAGGAAATCGCCGTACGGCGTCATATGCTCCTTCTCAACCCTCATTTTGATTGCAACTGTCAGCGTGGCGTTATGGGTCTTGAATGTGCTGTTCTGTTGAGCTCAGTGTGTGGGAGAGATGTTTTTGAAACTGAAACAATGCTGGGAAATGATTGACACGAGGTTAGCTTTAGGCACATTGCAGTTGCTGAGATAGTTGAGTAAGAAACAGCAAGATTAACTTGTCGACAGGCGGATTTTTTAATTAGTTAAAATTTGCATTTTTCGTCCATGCCTTATTCTGAGTGTTACATGAGTTACAAGCACTAGAAGATGGCATTGAGAGGGCATTCTCCCTCACTCTAGTTTCTTAACCTCTATAACACGTACTGTGTTTCTTTCACCTATTCACTCTCCCTAAATGCCCCAGTTGTGTTATTTTACAGTATTAAGGATGGCAAGCTTGTACTAGTTGGAAATGTATCAGGAGAAAAAACCAAAACATTGCTGCAAGAGAAACAAAACATACTGAAGTTAACAGAAAATACACTGTTATCATGACCAATGAGAACTAGGATTTCTTACACTTTTCTACTGAAAACATCATTTTGTGGAGGCATAAAACTGCAGCTGACTATTGACCCCTCTGTCTGCAGCCATATGTATGTGCATAGATTGAGTTGAATTTCCTCTCTGTGTGCAGGTGAACTCTTCTTTCTCTACTTCAGAGTAATTCTGTGTTTTTTTCTTCCAAAGTTTGTTGTTTATATTCTTTTGCCTTTAACGGGGCTAGTATTGGCTTAGAGTTACAAAGTCTAACTAGTGATTTTGGAGGCATAGTTCATTAATAAGCTATGTTAATGATTTAAATACATATGCATTTTATCCAAATATTTTTTGTGGCACATTCTTCTAAATGAACATTATCTTAGGCTTTTCTCCTGCATGAATTTGTAAACAGAAATGTGTAGTGCTAGTCAACAGAGAAGCAAACTCAAACATACACACATATATAAAAACTTTAATGTAAACATAATTTAAATAGAGCTACACCAAAATAATCATAACTGCATGGTGAGTAATTTTTGTATGTTCACATAAGAATGTTCTCTGAGCAGCAGTAGATTGAGAATTGTGAAATTATTTGAATCCATTTATGGCACATTTGAAAAGGTGAGATTTGCATTTGAAAAGGATGAATCAGAACTAAATATAGATTAGAGATTCTTCCCCCTCCCAAGGGTCTGGAGTCATTTACTGTAGCCATTATCATCCAACATGATTTCAGGTGAAGTGTTTCCTCAATAAACTTGAGTAACGTTTTTATTGCAGAAAAGGAGAAAGGAGCAAAATCAGTGTGAGAGGTGTCAGAGAGCTTTTCNTAAGGAAAGATCACTTTATCTGAACGGCTCTATTGGTTTTGATGTGCAAGTTTGGTTTACTAAAGGTATTAATGCCTTTTCTTCATTGACTGTACACTAGCATTATCTTTTCACATACATTTAGGTTATGGAGTTTCAATTAAAATATAATAATAATTAAACCTTGGGCTCTGACACAAGTGAAAAATGCTACTCCTTGTAGGGACAATTTATGCCAAAAGCTATTTTTCATGGAGTCTTACTACTATAAATGCTCTTCAACTGAGCAATTTTCTATCTGCTGCTGTTGTTGCCATAGCATGTGCATCACTCTGCTGTCTAACAGATTCCTTCCCTTTCCTTGGCATTGTCTGTCTGTGGGAATTCACGGTTGGGAGACGCAGGTCCTGGGGCAGACCTGCAGCGGGGGTGTGCTTAATCAGGGCTTGGGCGTCCCACTATACCGGTCCCCGTTAGTGACATGGAAGTAATGTGTGTAGTGGAGCTCTGCTGTGATCCTGCTCAGCCACTGGAGATGAATCGTAGTAATTGGGTGGAGAGGCAGGAGCTGGCGCTAGGTGTGACCAGGGACAAAGGGAGCAGGAAATCGCCGTACGGCGTCATATGCTCCTTCTCAACCCTCATTTTGATTGCAACTGTCAGCGTGGCGTTATGGGTCTTGAATGTGCTGTTCTGTTGAGCTCAGTGTGTGGGAGAGATGTTTTTGAAACTGAAACAATGCTGGGAAATGATTGACACGAGGTTAGCTTTAGGCACATTGCAGTTGCTGAGATAGTTGAGTAAGAAACAGCAAGATTAACTTGTCGACAGGCGGATTTTTTAATTAGTTAAAATTTGCATTTTTCGTCCATGCCTTATTCTGAGTGTTACATGAGTTACAAGCACTAGAAGATGGCATTGAGAGGGCATTCTCCCTCACTCTAGTTTCTTAACCTCTATAACACGTACTGTGTTTCTTTCACCTATTCACTCTCCCTAAATGCCCCAGTTGTGTTATTTTACAGTATTAAGGATGGCAAGCTTGTACTAGTTGGAAATGTATCAGGAGAAAAAACCAAAACATTGCTGCAAGAGAAACAAAACATACTGAAGTTAACAGAAAATACACTGTTATCATGACCAATGAGAACTAGGATTTCTTACACTTTTCTACTGAAAACATCATTTTGTGGAGGCATAAAACTGCAGCTGACTATTGACCCCTCTGTCTGCAGCCATATGTATGTGCATAGATTGAGTTGAATTTCCTCTCTGTGTGCAGGTGAACTCTTCTTTCTCTACTTCAGAGTAATTCTGTGTTTTTTTCTTCCAAAGTTTGTTGTTTATATTCTTTTGCCTTTAACGGGGCTAGTATTGGCTTAGAGTTACAAAGTCTAACTAGTGATTTTGGAGGCATAGTTCATTAATAAGCTATGTTAATGATTTAAATACATATGCATTTTATCCAAATATTTTTTGTGGCACATTCTTCTAAATGAACATTATCTTAGGCTTTTCTCCTGCATGAATTTGTAAACAGAAATGTGTAGTGCTAGTCAACAGAGAAGCAAACTCAAACATACACACATATATAAAAACTTTAATGTAAACATAATTTAAATAGAGCTACACCAAAATAATCATAACTGCATGGTGAGTAATTTTTGTATGTTCACATAAGAATGTTCTCTGAGCAGCAGTAGATTGAGAATTGTGAAATTATTTGAATCCATTTATGGCACATTTGAAAAGGTGAGATTTGCATTTGAAAAGGATGAATCAGAACTAAATATAGATTAGAGATTCTTCCCCCTCCCAAGGGTCTGGAGTCATTTACTGTAGCCATTATCATCCAACATGATTTCAGGTGAAGTGTTTCCTCAATAAACTTGAGTAACGTTTTTATTGCAGAAAAGGAGAAAGGAGCAAAATCAGTGTGAGAGGTGTCAGAGAGCTTTTCTGTTTCTGAAGGCCTTCATGTGTACTTACATTGATTCTAGATTGCTTATTAATGCTAATTAATTTTAAAAATTAAGTTGGGATATAATTTACCTAAATCTTGCCCGAATTGTGCCTTTATTTCCTAAAACTTGTCTAAATCCCAGACAACAGCAATTTTAATACTTCCTAGTCCTATCTTGGAAGTGTACTCAACTTCTCTTAAGTATCTACTACTTAGGCTGAAAATTTAATAAATATTGAAGTAATTTTTACTTCTGCATGCTTAGAACTGTCTGCTTGGGCAGAATGGAAAGTTCTATTTAGCCTTTTTTTTTTTTTTTTTTTTT
>VYZU01000909.1:0-17788 GCA_013401355.1 Ceyx cyanopectus | reverse complement strand
CTGCATCCTAAGAGACTGTCTATACCATCAAATCTGATACTGCCTGCAACAAGGGATAAATTTTCTAATATGTGTATGAAATAAGGACTGAAACAGAAATCACCCAAGTCTGATTCTAAAAACCAAATATGTCCTCTTCCATCTACTGCTAGAGAAGATTTTTCTTCATGTGGTATCTTAAAGGAAGATATTATCAGGATAGCCATATCTGGAACTTCTCTCACTATTAATTTGAGGGGTTTGCAGTGTTGCAATTGCATGGTGTAAAAGCAGAAATTCACTTCAATTATGTGATATTTAGTTATTAGATAATTACAGATAATTACATGGACAAGTTCTATGAAGTAAAGTGTTACCGTAACATCTAAAAATCTACAAATTGTGTAACAATTATGTTTGGAGTTATATCATTATTTCAAGTATAATTACCATGCAATTGGCAGTGCATCTAATTAAAGAGTAATCACTGGAATATGCCTTCATAGTTGCACACCCCCTTGTTGTAACTTTAATTGTCACAACATTTAAGTATAAGGATAACATAAATTGACCTTCACATGTCTTCTACTAAAACTCAAAATACTTATTTCCATGGCAATCTATCTCCTTAACGTTCGAAGAGCAGTTTCATGGAGAAAATGGATATGGGACAATGTGCTGTGACGGGGAAGAAGTAAAACAACCTTTCAGTAGATACCAGTTAGTGAGATAAGTCCTTTCCACAGTTGTCCCTTTTTATCTGTAAAGCTAGTTTGTAACTAGCTAAATTTCTGCTAAGAGTAGTCTTTCAAAGTCTGGTCACATCATCAACTACCTTCCTTTCATTGTAAGAAAAAGTTGATAAAATTTCCTACAGAAAAGAATCTGTAGTTCACTCTTGGGTTCCAATTGAATAAAGCTTCTTCCAAGTTACTAAATAGTGGGTTTGCTTCTGTCTTTTTTCTTTTGTTTGTTGTGTTCATTATTTATCAGGTCTTACCTGGCGAGATGATTATACACAGCACGTTATTGGTCAGGAACTCTCAAACATTCACAAAATCCACAGCAGACGCCCTGATATATTTGCCTCTGAAGGAGCTGACACTGGAAGGTAAGTCTTCAATGGTGTTTTTGGCTGGTAGGTTTTTGGAGGGGTTTGCAGATGATGAGAAATAAGATTGCCACTGAGGCTGGGTTAAACACACACCAAAATTGCTATCTATATTATAAAGGGCAACCAGTTGTACAGCAGCACTGACTATACCAGTAGAAAAACAGCAGACAGAATAAACAAAAATCCTGAACCCCGTTCTGGTTGTCATCAAGTTAAGAAATTACACCTTTATTGTTATGTTAGGTGTCAGAAATTAAAATATCAAGTCTTCCAGAAAGTCCAACAGAGAGCTACAAAGATGATGGAAGGGACTGGAATATATCTCTTATGAGGAAAGGCTGAGATCCCTGGGGCTGTTTAGCTTGGAGAAGACTGAGAGGGTTTCTTATTAATGTTAACAAATACGTGAAGCATGGATGTCAAGTAGAAGGGGGACAGTCTCTTTTCAGTGGTGCCCTGTAATAGGATGAGAAGTAATTGTAGCAGGTGAAACATAGAAAGTTCCACCTCAACATGAGGAAAAACTTCACTGTGAAGATGACAGAGCCCTACCATTCTATGATTCTATCAAGTCTGTGCAGTGTCTAGTGTCAGATCAGCCAGATCTACTTGTTGACTGGGTTAAAAAGTAATGTTTACGTAGTAGCTCGTTTGTTCTAGAATAAGCCCACAGAAAGAAGCGAGAAAAAGTATTGAATGACATTTGAGTAACTAACTATATTTTCAAACTTAATATTCTTCCAAAACCTAACTGTAATTGTTTCATAGTTCTTAGGTTCTCCTTTGTAAAATTTGTCCAGGAAGGAGAGATTCATGCAAGTTCCCATGACAGAAAATGTTGGGACATTTCTGTCCTTTGTATTGTAGAAGCCCTCATGGCTTGAAAGATGTTGAGGGGTGACTTAACAGCTTTGCTGGCAAGAGACGCAATATCTAATTCTTTAGAGTCAAATGGTGTCTGAACTGCAATGATATTATGTTTCTATACTGACACACATACAAATTCACTCTTTTACCTCATCTATTCAGCTCGACACACTTTTATGTGAGATCCAAACACACAAACCTCAGAAGGAAATTTTAAAATGCATAAAATTTTAGGGATGATAAAAATGGCAAATTTTGCTTTCTCCTACATGATTATAAGAAATGCAATCACAAAATGAGTGGAATTGAAACAAAGTGCTTTTTTGTTAGAAAACTTTCTTCATAGTGGGTGAAAGGTTGAGCTTCTAGTCTTGAGGAGCTAGAAGCTATTGAATGTTGGACTTTATATCTTCCTATACCAAAGTTTGTGGTTTGAATATACCACAAAACCATTTATTTTCTCTCTTCTTTTATGGAAGTAAAAATTACTCTGTAATTGATACTGCCCATTTGCTTCAGCTGTTTCCCTCAGTTTGTTTTGATTTAATTCATAGAATCTGACCCTGTATTTCACATATTTACAGATTCAAAAGCATTCCTTAAAATCACAGCACCATATATTTCAGAAGTGCATTAAGGTATAAACTTCTAAAGGAGATTATCATAAAAGTGATAACAATATGTGGCTGAATCCATAAACATGTTTTCACTGCTAAGATGCACAGAATGCCATTACTGTATGAATTACTCTCTCTACATGGTATAAGAAATGTTTCTGGATGGTGCTGGTAGAAGCTCCATGCCTGGAAACATTCAAGTTCAGAATGGATGGTGCTCTGAGCACCTTGATCTGGTTAAGTTGTCCCTGCTCACTGCAGGGCGATTGGACTAGATGACCTTTGGATGTCCCTTCTAGCCCAGAACATTCTATGAATCTGAGGGATTTTTTTTTTTTTCTGAATGTATGTATCTAAAACTTTTTTCATGAGAATAAAATATGCCAGATTTCCATGAGATCAGGACTATATTCTGCAGTGTTCCAGATTTCTAGCTATATAAAAAAACCCCACATAAGGTAAAATAAATTATTTCAATTTTTGACTGAGAACGGTCAAGTGATTTCTTTTAGGAGTTCCTGTTGTGATCAGGTTTGCATTTTAACTAGAAAAAAAACCAAACCAACAAACCAACCCATTTTGTTTATTGACACCTTAGGAACATCAGAATTTCTAATGTGTTCCACTTATAGCAGCTCCTATTGTGGATAGATTTTCTGAAGTTACCAAGCTGTGCTTCTGAAAGCATTATCTTATGTGCCAACAGTTTAAAACATTAATTGATTTTTCTGGTTGTCCATTTGCAAGATATTCTGTAGGTCAGAGAACAGTAGGAATGTTTCTCTGGTATCTTGTAGATTCTGATCAAGTTTGCTATATGCTCAGCATGCTCAATGTGCTTGCTAAAATCTGATCAGATAGTAATTAAATAATTAAAAAAGCAACTTAGTGTAGGTATCTAATGATCAAAGAAACATTATGGCAGAAAGACCTTTTATTAAGGGTAACGCATGTAATAAGACAATATGAAGTTATACTAATGAGTCATTAGTCCCCACAGAGCTAGAGAGAGCAAGAAAATAGACTCAGACACTTGAAAGGTAAATTGACTTAGGCTAAATTAGTATGTAATAAATCTGATGAAACAGAAGACATGGATTTCATCTTTAAAAAATGCTGAAGCTGGGAGCTTGATTTCAAGATGAAAGTTCTTTTTTTGGTGGCTAACTGGAGTGTACATATCTTGAAAGAGGATCCAAGATAAAGGAAAAAAGTCCATTCTGCACATAGGGAATAAATGTCAGTAGTGTTCATTGGTGAAATTAGGCAAAGCCACAAACATTTCCAGCAAACTTTAATGTATGAAATGGAGTATAGCATTATTTCTATAATAAAACCATCATTAAGTCAGTAATAAGACCCTCACAGCATTTAAAAAGGAGAAACTTTATTCTAAAAATTGTGGTATCTATTAATTGAGAACATTCTAGAAATATTTGAGGTGCAGTGATTTAGTTATTCCCACAGAAAAGCTTCTAAAGCTCTGCTTTTTTTGTAGGAAATATATAGTTATTTATGTGGATAAATAATTATATATGTTATCGTATTTATACCCTAAAGTTCATTGTATTTTCAGAACAAATTTAAACTGAAAATAGCTTCAAATTTGTGCACAACAAGAACTCATCTGACAATCATTTCTCCTACTCACCAGGTGCTCTTATATATTTGTCTTTCATCTGTTTTCCAATATCACTTTGTCAAATTTAAAGGAAATATTTTAATTTAGTTGCAATAGTAGCTCATTTAATACATATTACTTCCTGTATTAAGAAGGAGAACAGTGATGTACTGGTGAACTACAAAAGTTTTTAACAAGCTTTCATATATATTCAAAAGATTTTATTAAAGTTGTCATCAAATGAAATCTAATGCTTTGTTATACATTAACATTTCAATTGTTAAAAGTTTATAGCATAAAACACTACATCTAAGGTGGATATCAATTGACAATTTGATGTCAAGTTCTGTCTCCATAAGAAAAAGGAGAAATCCTAGACCCAGATTTTGCTTTTGCCACCAGTGTGAATGATTATACACTGTAAATAATGGCTTGAAAAGCTAACCTAAATAGGGTCTTTTATCTGTACATTCAGTTCCCATTAGCTCCAGTGGAAATCCTTGGTGTGGAATTTGGTCTAGTATTTCCATTTTCCATTTCTTTTCAAAGTTAGTGAAGAAAGGAGAAGATAGGTGTTGGAATTAACTGATGAATGAAAGATGAGTATTTGAAACTGGGATACTTTCGATGATGAGAGCATCTTTGGATTAGTTCACCTCTACTGAAGCAGAAAGAAAACTGCCCATCTCTCTACAACTTCAGAACAATTTCAGTCTGTCTTTAAGCTGAAAAGTAGGTGCATAAGTTACCAGCATGTCGACCCTCTATCATAAGACAGAATTTAGAGCTCTGGAATAAGACACAAAAAAAAAATGTGAACAGCATAAGGAGGAAGCAGCCTTATGGTGCATTAGATCAAGATTGCTGCACAGTAAAACTTTGTTTTCCTAGACTTCGTGTGCCCAATGGGCAGCTGGTGGTTTTACACTGGGAAGAAGTGGAAGATTTTTCTGGTATCTGAAAGTGAGCAACCCTGGGAGCACTATTGGTTGCAATGTCCCTGAAGTAAATCAGATCATTTATTGCATTTATTGGTATTAAATTAGTTGGGACACACATTTGATGCAAGTGTGAGCATTGAAGGGATCTTTTCCTTTGCGTGTAAAGTAATTAAACCCAAGATTTGGAAAATGACCTAGTGGTGCTTTCTCAGGCTGTGCCCCTGCATAAACACCATGACATGGGCTGGTAGAATAAAGTTTTGCTTACTGTGGTACAGACATATTGAAAATCAAATGGTGCCTCGTCTCCCTGAGCTGGAAAACCCTTCCACCTGGAATTGTTCTTCAGTACAGAAGTGCGTGGGCATGTGGGTAGGAAATGGTGAATTCAAAAAGGTGATTTCCTTCAAAACAGTGTGTCACTCACAGACTGGGAACCCTCTCTGCTTTCTAGCACAAGGAATGAAACAATTACCGGTGTTGACATTTAAATGATCATCATTGATGTGTTGTTGAGATAGACAAGGGGAGCTGGTAATAATTCAGATTCATTGCACACAGCCCTCTGAATCCCATATAAACATCTCTACACTGCTGTTATTTTATCACTTGTTTAGCTTTTCTTTGCTGTCTAAACCAAGCACTGCTGTTCTGTGAATCCCAGGCATATGAGGAGATCAGAAGAGATACTTGTTCCATCTCATTATTCCCTTTTTAAGCCTTTTGCTGGACCTGACTTGCTGAGTTATTTCTGCATATCCAGTAGACTCACTCTATTCTGTCAATTGGTGCAGGGCCAAAGTGATGTTGAATCTCATAATCACTGAGCAGTATTTTTAAATCTTAGAAACATCTCACATTTCTTTGAGGTGCATCTTAATCATGCATACTTTCTTTTTACATGTGTTTCCTTCCTAATATGGCTTTGCCTTGATGTAGGCATTTTATTTGATTTACTCTTGGATCATTAACTTTGATTCCTGCAATAAATTGTTAATAGTGCAAGATTTTTTGACTGCTTTTGCTGAAACATTAAATTTCCTGTACTTTTTTTTGGTTGCTAAGCTTTTGAGTGACTATTCTGTTGTGTCTGTAATTAACTTGAGTGGTTTGCAGTGCCTTTTCAGATGGGCACTTTTATTTGTTGTTCAGGTTGGTAACTTTTTGTTGCTTTTGCTGTGCAGGACTTTGGGACAGAATGCAGATAATGAAAGAAATTACAATCTGGAAAATGACGTGAACTTGGCCAAGTCTCTTCAGCAATATCTTCAATATCTCAGTATTTACTCCCAGTCTGCAGCTACAGATTTGTATCCAAGGAAGACGAGTGACAAAGCTTCTGTCAAGGTAGTGTTTTTAATGTGGTTCCCACATTTTATAATTTTGTCTTTCTTCTTTGAATTCTCCTTACTTTTCAATTTTCCCTTCTGACCAAACATTGTTTCTTACTGCCTCCTTCCAATTATCATAATTGCACTAACCAAGTTCTTACCAAGTAAGTTGAGTCAGCTTCTGCACTGTGAATGATAGAGGCCTTCTAATCTGGAGCATTATTCCTTAATTAGGGATGGATTGTATGTGAGGAGGAAGAAGGAATTGTGGGGTAAAAGTGGTAACATCTTCACTGGCTGATGGGAAACTCTTCTTATGTCTTCTGAACTGTTCTTCTCCAAAAAGTTGGCTGAACTACCATGTGAATCCTTGCTGTTGTTTATGGTGTTTAGAGTATAACTGATATAATCTTTGAAAAAATTTTAATATTGAATCTGATGAATTGTGCCTCAACTTTTTCTACTTCTTACTGATCACAAAGGAAGCCTGTTGTCACCAATTAAGGTTCATATCTATACTTTATAAAAATAGAGATAGCTAGGAAGATAAATCACAACCATTAAATCTTAAGTATTGGCTATGTTAAAAAAATCACAGGAAAAAATATTTGATAACTGTAACAAAGTGTTTGTGTTTTAGAGGAAATCTGTTTCACTTTAATATGGAGCTTAATAAATTTATAAAAAATATTGGATAAAGTTCTTGCATATGACAGGTCCTGTATCTTCTGCTCAGAAAATATTTTTATACAAAGCACCCTATTTTAAAGAAATAGGCTGCTATTATAGCAATCTTTTAAAAATCCTTTATTTGCACAAATACAGTGTAAATGCAACAACTTTGGCTAAAAAATAGGAAAAAATTTTAGGAAAAAGTCAGGCAAACCCCCAGAGTGTGAAAGCTAAACTGCTAATTTTTTCCAGGAACTAACTCAGAGATGCTGCTCTGTAGCTGCAACAGCAACTCTCAACAACATTATCAGTTATATCAGCTCCTTAGTCATGGTATAACTGAGATGTTATTATCGTTGTCAGAAACCACAAGTTTCCAATTTAACTGATTGACATCTACAACCGTTATGATTTATGGCATGTGTCATTAGGTGTTCATTTGGGGGTAGGGGAAACTTGCAGGCAGTGGCAAAGCAGCTTTGGGGATGGATGAGTGACCACCTTCATGGTGATTTTTCTCTCCTCATGGGCATTGCCTGCAGTGAGGATGCCCTGCTTTGATTCACTGGCTTTCAGAGGCAAGAAAACTTGCTCAAGAAGTATTTCAGTGGGTCTGGTGCTGTCATGTGAGTTCATAAATAATCCATATGGCTGAGACCTTCTGTGGGGAAGCCTGCTGTGATAACACCACCCACCAACCTTATCGAGTGTTGCCATGGAGATAGGTACTCTGAAGCCTGGGGGAGTGGGATAAAGAGGAAAAAATCAGGAGATGAAGCACGTATAGGAGTAAACTGTACACTTCGGTCTACTAAGGAGCATTTTAAAACTGTAGACATTGAGTCAGATGTCTTTCACATATATATATCTATATTTATATATTTTAAAGGAAATTAATCTGAAAAGTTAGTAATCAATCATGAATTTTAAATGATCCTGGAGTTGATTCTCTATCCTCTGCAAATCAAATGCATCTGCTCTTCTTTAAAGAGGGATGCTTTATTTGTACCTTGATTCATTGGGTCAGNTTTTTTTTTTCTCACCTATCAAGGTTACAAGAAACATGGTAAGATGTCTTCATAGGGAACTTTCTTGCTCCTTCTAATCCAAGGGAGAGTTAAACTGAAAAGTTAGTAATCAATCATGAATTTTAAATGATCCTGGAGTTGATTCTCTATCCTCTGCAAATCAAATGCATCTGCTCTTCTTTAAAGAGGGATGCTTTATTTGTACCTTGATTCATTGGGTCAGTAATGGAATAACATTTAAACAAAACAGCAACCAGGATTTTTGTTACTCCACGAAGCAGAAACAAACCCATAAAATTTGAAAAAAAGTAGGAAGAAAAGTAACTGCAAGAGCTGCATCTGATATGGTCATACCACTTGGAATTTAAAATGGCTATCTTGTGCACTTTAATTACTTGTTTCAGCAAGATCTTGGTGCCTCATTTTTAGTATTTCATATGTGGATAAATTATTATCCTTATTAAATAATTGTATCAGGATCTTATCTTTTTCACTTTCTTGCACTTTTCTTATTAGAAACAATGGTTAGACAGGTACTTTACTTAGAATAGCAGCCTTTGAGCCTTTGCCATTCTTAAAAAAATAATTTTCTTTCAGCAATATATATAGCTCTCACTTCATTCTTGCTGTCAGGGAGTAGGAGATGTAACACTACTCTGGTTGCTTTGATACCTTACCTGCTATGAAGTATAGCTGAATCTTGCAGAAATTTAGTGCTTCCAGGCAGACTTCCTGAGTGGATTTTGATTTGTGCCAAAAATGTTATCAGAGAGCTCTGGCCAGGAGTAAAACATAGGAAGGAAAAAGACAAATAGTGTTTAAATTGTAGACAAATAGTATTTAAATTATTTTATATTCCAGAAGTGTTATTTAGTACCTTAACATATATGTTTTTAATCAAATTGGTCTTTAGTTTTCCTACTATCTTCTACATGTATTACTTGAATAAAACTAGAGTTTCAACACTACCAAGTAGACACAGTGATGAATAACACTGTAAAGTAACACACAGTAAAACCTAAACCAGGTAACTGCTTGTTTCCACTGTTCAACCGTCAGCTTGAGGCTTGATACAGTGACAGGAATAATAATACTATTAAAATTAAATCATATGATGGACCAAAATTCCTGCAATATCTACCATTTATTGCAAGAGCTTATTTAAGGGATCTTTGAAACACTTGAAGTTCATCACTAACTTGGGCTTTTTTCTCAATATTTAGACTACCTAGTGAAGGCTGTAAGGTAGCCTGTTGGTAATGACTGCCAGTGGATAAATACCAGTAAATCATAAGATTTTGTGGGTCTGTTTCCTCAGGATTACAGTTGTACACAACATTTCACTTTAGATCAGCTGAAAAAGAGTTGTTCAGAAAATGGGCACTTGGTGGCATTTGTTACTTAAGCATTAGCTAGTGAGGTTTTGTGTGTTGTTCCCCCCCCACTTGGGATTAGGAAAGGTTTTGCCATTCACAAAATGTTGCATTATAAATCTTTGCAGTTTCACTCTACAAAACCTAGACTTAGTATGGAAAATAACATATAGCCAGGCACATGCTCATAGTGAGAAAGCTTGGTTTGTCTTACCTACTGAGGAAAGGAATGCAGAGCTTCAAAGCACATGTGAATTCCCCTGCTCTTGTCCCCTCTAGAGAGAACAAGCCCCTGTCATAAAAAAAACCTAACAAAACAACCCAAAAACCAACCAAAACCCTAAAAAAAGATTAAAAAATACACACTCCTGCAGAAAGCAGAGTTTTGTTTGGTTCGAAGGGACAGCACATAGCTTGTATTACTAAAGCTAGTCAGCTGTAAAAGGAGAGCTTGCTTGCTTTGCTGCTTCTGGCAGCCCTGCTGGGATGCTTGGTGTGAGTGTTTGCATAGCAGGGGAATGTGGGAAGCCTTGAGGAAATCTTTAAATAAAGGAGGTGGAAAAAGAAAAAAAATAGCTCTGTCCACAATGGCTGTTACAGCAAAGCAAAAAAACAGATATAGCAAAACTGATCAGTATGGAAACAAATACTCCCATTGTCTACTTTTCAGCAGCAGCTAGCCAAGGCAGTGAGCAATGATCTTAACAGCGTCATTTTTTCAAAAGTCCAAATGCCTGCAGTTGAATAGTTACAGGAGATTTCACTTAGACTGCTTTCATCTGACTGGGAATAATTTTTTAGTCATTACAGAAAGGGAGAAGATTTGAACTGTCACCCAAAGTGTACTTAAAAGTCTCAAAATCAGAAAAGAAATAAAGAATAACTCACCTAGAACTGCTTGTTTTTTCCAGAAACTAGCTATCAGTTTTACATACTTTTCATTGCCATCTGGTAACCTGACTTGTGAAGTTTTTAATGCCTCAGGCTGGCAAAACTGCACTGCTTTGCTAATGTAGCACTGCACTGGGCTGTTTAAGACAGGGTGGCTATAGCACACAGCAATAACCTCCACCACTCTCATTCTCACTCTTCTGATCTCCCATCTCCACTCTGGTGTCAGGTATTCTTATTAATTTTAAAGAATTTAGGGAAACCAGAATCTTTACATAAAAGAAGTATTGTTCTGGTTGCAAGAGACGTTTAAGATTAAGTCTAACTATTTACCCAGCCCAGCCAGGGCACCATTAAACTGGGTCCTTAAGTGCCACATCTATGCATCTTTTAAGTAGTCACTAATAAAGACCTTTACAGAATCATGAATGGGAAAAGAAACATATAAAGTGGCTGGTTAGTGGCAGAGGGTATGGCTGGTTGTTAGAGCAGCAATGCAGTGGCTCTGACAGGGGACAAGATGCAAATAAAACTGCTGTAGCAGAGTCAGTTTGCTGGAATCTAGAAGGGTGTGAAGGTTAAACAAGGCATTTGGTAATGCTGATATTTTAGTCCTCCTTCCACCTATTTTCCCCTTTCAGATTCAGGGAAGAGTACTCATAGCTTTGCTGGGTTGAAAAGCAACTGTTTGATGCTTTGTAATTGATCTCCTGAAAGAGCTAGGATGTGTGAAAATTATTAAAAAGGATTATTATTTATTTTAGAAAATCTGAGTGCACAAGTTCTTGAAGATGTATTTGGAACTTATCTGCAAGTAATAATTACTGTGATTAACTACTAAGAAATTATACAGTCATTGCTCATTTTAATCTGGAGCTTTAATTCAAAAAAGCGGGACCCTTATTTATCTAACACTGATTAAAGTACAGACTGAATGAAGATCATCAGAAATTGATTTGATGGCTGACTGATGAAAAGTCAAAAAGCTTTCTGCAATGTATATATTTAAACTCTGCTTATATAAATGTAAAATCCCCACATATGTGGGATTTTGTACAAGTAAGAAAAATTGTTATTCACCATGTACATAAACACTTCTGTAAAAATATCAGGAATAATTGATAAAGGAGTGTCTCGTTGAAGTTACAGAATTGCCCACCTATTGCCATAGCTCTACAACAACCATTAGAGTGCTATCTGAATGGCTCATGATCATTGATGTATTTATTTACCCAGTGACGTTACAAAGTAGAGTAGAACTAATACTAATACTTCATAGATACATTAGGGAGCTTTTCTGAGGTCATGAAACAATTATTTGATGGGATGAACAGTAAAAGTTCAGCTTCAAATCCAGAAAAGCATTTAATCTTCTGGGTCATTGTCCTCTCTAAGGTTCTTTTCAGTAAAACAGAAATATTGAAGTCCTCTTAAAAAAAACCCCACAAGCAGCAACAAAAACCATACTCTTGTCCCTTCTAGAGAGAACAAGACACAAAAAAACCTCAAACCAAACCATACCAAACAAAAGAAAATAGACACACACAAAACAAACCCAAACCAAAAGCCACCAAACAAACAAAACCCCATAAAACAAACCACAAAACCCCAAAATAAACCTTAACAACCCCAAAACTCGACAAACAAAGACACATTAGCACTGGAATGGAATTTGATCAAATACAGATATTTGTATTTGTGCAAGTCAACCTAAACAAATTTTTTGATCAGTGAAGAGAAAAAAGTAATTTCCAAGTTCTGATCCATCCATCCTAATTTCAATGTATAAAGACCTTGAAAATTCTATACTGTTTGCCATCCTTCATGAGTAGCAATTGTTACTGGGAGGAATGTTTTCCATGCATTTGAAGATCTAACAGAATCATGGTTACAAAGGCTATGAAAATTACAGTCAGGTTGTTTGTGGTATAAACACACAATCTGGTGACCTGCAAGTTAATGTTTTAATTAATAATTTGTCAAGTTAAGATCCTAGTGCCATTATCATGCTTTTTAAATCTTAGACCTAACACGTACTTTTACCTGCAACCTCTCAGTTTATGCATGATGTAGTGAACAGAGTTTTCTAGCCTGAGAATTTACAATTTCCCATATCATACAGCTAACTTGTAAAGATTTTTTTTTTTGGACTTGAAAGACAGTTATAGTACTGCCAAACATATATCTTACCTTCTGCCTCTTATTTTGAGTCCAGTGAACGAAGAATGATACAAACTGTCTTGAATTTTCAGTTGTGCTAAAGATTTCCATATCTTTAAAAGGGTGGAGGAAGAATAGTTAGCACTGAGACTGGGAGGAGGATGAAAGTGCATCTGCAGCCCTCTGAATTCAGAAAACTTCAGCTTAGTGGGTGGGCATCAGTGAAAGCAGTGGCACACAGTGCTTTTCTTGTGTTAAATTTCGTTTTGNCCCACCTATTGCCATAGCTCTACAACAACCATTAGAGTGCTATCTGAATGGCTCATGATCATTGATGTATTTATTTACCCAGTGACGTTACAAAGTAGAGTAGAACTAATACTAATACTTCATAGATACATTAGGGAGCTTTTCTGAGGTCATGAAACAATTATTTGATGGGATGAACAGTAAAAGTTCAGCTTCAAATCCAGAAAAGCATTTAATCTTCTGGGTCATTGTCCTCTCTAAGGTTCTTTTCAGTAAAACAGAAATATTGAAGTCCTCTTAAAAAAAACCCCACAAGCAGCAACAAAAACCATACTCTTGTCCCTTCTAGAGAGAACAAGACACAAAAAAACCTCAAACCAAACCATACCAAACAAAAGAAAATAGACACACACAAAACAAACCCAAACCAAAAGCCACCAAACAAACAAAACCCCATAAAACAAACCACAAAACCCCAAAATAAACCTTAACAACCCCAAAACTCGACAAACAAAGACACATTAGCACTGGAATGGAATTTGATCAAATACAGATATTTGTATTTGTGCAAGTCAACCTAAACAAATTTTTTGATCAGTGAAGAGAAAAAAGTAATTTCCAAGTTCTGATCCATCCATCCTAATTTCAATGTATAAAGACCTTGAAAATTCTATACTGTTTGCCATCCTTCATGAGTAGCAATTGTTACTGGGAGGAATGTTTTCCATGCATTTGAAGATCTAACAGAATCATGGTTACAAAGGCTATGAAAATTACAGTCAGGTTGTTTGTGGTATAAACACACAATCTGGTGACCTGCAAGTTAATGTTTTAATTAATAATTTGTCAAGTTAAGATCCTAGTGCCATTATCATGCTTTTTAAATCTTAGACCTAACACGTACTTTTACCTGCAACCTCTCAGTTTATGCATGATGTAGTGAACAGAGTTTTCTAGCCTGAGAATTTACAATTTCCCATATCATACAGCTAACTTGTAAAGATTTTTTTTTTTTGTACAATGGTTTGAAGTTACTAATGTTGTAGAAACGATATTATAAATGATCTGTGTCAAGTCTGGAGGCTTACTTAAAAGGGCAGTTAATTAATTTCTAGTAATTTCCAGATGAAACATAGATTAATCATTTTAATATCTCAAATACTGACTGAAAAATAAGATCTGCTTGCTTTTCAGAAAAAGAAACCAAAAACCACTTTTTTTCTTGTTTTCTCATCACCTGTTCAAAATCAACTCTCTTGGTTTTTGCCAAATACCATGTGTTGGAGTTTTTGTTTCCGTCATTTCTCTTGCAAGCTTGCTTTTTAACTTGCAAATATTTACTCACTGTACCTCAGTACACTGGGTTCAGTAAATAGAAGATGATGGAGCTGGTACAAATTTTAAAAAGTATTCCTTATTTATTTTTAGATCATACTCATCAAATGAGAGGGTAGAGTTCAGAAAAAAGCAAACTTACCTCATGTCTGTGCGAGTGTGCTGGTGTAGACATTTCAGGATGCTGCCATAATTTTTTAATTTTTTTTTTATGAGGGGAAAAAAAATCTCACCTTAACTAAGGCAATTGTCCAGCAAATGCTTGGTTGCTTTCAATGGGTTTATAAAGTGTTGTTGTAGACATAGGCTGTGCAGATACCTGTTCACTTTCATTTCTGTGTAAAACTATTCTCTAGATTTATACATTAGAATTATAAATATATTGAGTTGGTGCTAATGTGCTCAACTTCTGGCAGATGAAGATCTTCATGTTTCTATGTAAATTATCTTTAGATAATGAGTTAGCTCAATATATCAGCATATGCTTACAGAAAATGTGTTTAAACATTATTCACAGATACCTTAAGTAGCAGCCTTATGAGCAAACTGTTCTCAGCCGAGGGAAGCTCATGTCCCCTGGTCTGTTTGTCAGCACTGATCTCTGTGCTGCACAGTTCCTACCATACACTGGGGCCTGACTGTAACTTCTCTGTTTCTATTAGTAATACCTGGAAGCTTCTGAAGACTGTAGCCTGACAGAGGTAAAGCTGCATCAGGTCTGTGTCCCCACACCTCTCCAGTAGCCAGGTGGAGCAGGTACTGCCAATTGGCCAGTAGGCACCACAGGATCACAGTCTGACTGGTTGTTGACAGCCCGCTACACACACAGAATAGAGCTGCTCACCCAGAGGAATAGTTAGAAATGGAGTTTATTGAGAAGACAGGACACGCTATGGTGAGCAGACATGACATGGTCAGACAAGTATACTAGGCAGTCTGCTTACAGCTACCAGTCCCCTTTCTCCCTTTCCCTTCTGCTTTACCACAGCTGTTCCTCAGTCTACCTTGGTCCTCCCTCTCTAGTCCCCATGAGTCCCACTCCCCTGCAGGCAGTAATACCTTCAAACTTCAGGGTGATCCAGAGAGCTTCTCCCATCAATCCATCTGGTGGGTGGCACTCTTGGTCCCCATGCCTGATGGCTTGCTGTGATGGCCTGAGGAGGAGCTGGGACAGGGGCCCCTTGCCATTGGTGAGCTTACTGATGTTCATCCACCTGTCATTTTTCGCTCTGCACATTTCATCTGGTATGTGTAGAGACAAGCCAGGTTATCATGCAACTTAATGTGTAAAACTAACTTTTTAATTTATGATGAACTAATGATGAATGCTGAGGAAAGACCATCCATCATCCCTACACTAAAGGAAACTTTCTTTTAACCCGTAGGATGGAGATTTGTCAGAAACAGAGAGAAAAAACAGCAGTTAGTTATGAAGACTAAAGCTGGTGAGTTCCTCAGCAGTGCAAGAAACAGCAAATAATGCTAAAAATTATTCATGCAGGAGAGTCTGTTGGAGAAGGTTGAAGGGTAGGCATCCAGCTAAGATCATCCCAAAGGAGATCAAGAACAGCTGGGAACATTTGAGACTTAAAAGTGAATTTCTTAAATAGTAATTTATACATGAAAGAAGCCAATGTTTTTATCCTCTCTCTTTTTTCTTTTGTTTTGGAGGGTTGTTTTGTTTAACAGTGGTAGAATATGCTGCTCACAGTCAAATCTCTGTCAACTGAAATTACAGCAGTGCGGATTATTGAATGGTAACCAGTCAGACCCCAGTCAATCCTGTTACACTGCAGTTCCACAACCAGAATTAGGAAGCAAAGTCATGACTAGTTTTGATCAAAGGAGACTCTGAGGACCCCTTTTGCTTGATCAAGCTTTTGACACTGAAAACTACAGGGTGTTAATTAACAATCTTCGCCATCTTTACTTCTCTGATGTAGTTCTTAAGTGGTTTCAAAGCTGTTGTAATTCTCAGAAAGAAAATAGGACATAGTTACAGAAAATTGTTAGTGAAATAGTAGGTCAGATGAGATGACTGTAATGGTGCCTCTTGCCCTAAGCCTGTGAATCTGTCAAAAGACGATGTCCTGATGCTATCCCATCTCTGCAGGAGGTACTGATTTGGCCTTTTTTGCTAGTTTCTGGATTCTGAATTAGTCTTCTGAGTTCTCATTTTGTATTCGTGGTATAATATCATTATCTATGATAGAGTGAAAAGGTCATTATGAACTGAAAAGGCTTTCTTTGCTCCAGTATGTGACATAAAATGGAATTCTTTCATAGGCTTTACCTATTATTTTCAGACAAACCTAACACTAAATGTGGTGCAGAGTATGTAACATCATGTCCACAGCACACAGAGGCTTGTAAGTGGAGTTCTCTGCTTTTCAGATATCCTCCTGACTGTGCAGCACTGTCTGGGAACTGCAGCTTCCCAACTGAAAGAAGGTTCTGTTACCCTAGGCCTGCCTGTTATAACTGTGATCCTCTGAGATACACAGCTGTACTGCTTGCTCAGCTCCATCTGCACTTTACTTCATGACAGCCATTTGGTCTTTAGGTTTCATGGTTGGCTGGATTTCCTGGTCCCTGGAGGTAAGATAGAACATCCGGAGGAAGCAAGACTCTCTCTTGATCCAGGAGGATTGGATTAGAAAAAATGTAGGCAAGCTGAACATCCACAAATGTGGGAGGAACAACCCCATGCACTAGTACAGGTCAGTGGTTGACCTGCTGGAAAGCAGCTCTGCGGAGAAGGATCTGGGAGTCCTGATGGACAAGTTAACCATGAGCCAGCAGTGTGCTTTTGTGGCCAAGAAGGCCAGTGGTATCCTGAGATGCATTCAGAAGAGTGTGATGAGCAGGTTGAGGAAGGTTCTACTCTGCCCTAGCGAGGCCACGTCTGGAGTACTGTGTCCAGTTCTGGGCTTCCCAGTTAAAGAGTGATAAGTAACTGCTGGAGAGAGTCCAATAGAAGACTACAAAGATATTAGGGGTCTGGAACACATGACTTTACAAGGAAAGGCTGAGAAGGGAAGACTGAGAGGGAATCTTTTCAATGCTTTTAAATATCTAAAGGGTGGGTGTCAAGAAAATGCTTCAAAACCCACCTGGATGTGTTCTGGTGCAGCCTGGTGTAGGTGATCCTGCTCTGGCAACTGGTTCTGTGATTTCTCTAAGTAAAGGTAGGTTGAGGTGCACAGTTTCAGAGCCCACAGTTTTGCCTGTCATCTGGGCAGTGCCACTTTTGCTTCTGTTTATTTAGGGATACACACGAGTACGTGCTTTTCCCATCTAGTGAGTTTACAAGAGGCAATGTTTGCAGGCCACAAAGTATCTGAACTGCTTCTGGTGGAAAAAGGTAAACTTCTTTCACTACATACAGTGAATTCAAGTAGCCTTTGGAAACTTTTATGCCATCATTGCTGGGGGAGAGCCTGGTTCCAGTGTTTAATTTTATCTTCTAATTTCAGAGAGCATACTACCACTATCTCAAATAGTCACAGTACTTTAAATATTGTGGGTGGAATCATGGTCCATCCAAATTTAGATGGTATAAAAACATGAATAACTGAAAATGTATCACAGAAAAAAACCCCAAAAAACT
>VYZU01000907.1:11293-26276 GCA_013401355.1 Ceyx cyanopectus | reverse complement strand
TCCTGTCATTCTAAGTTCAAGTTTCCTAAGAAAAAAAGTATTATTAAATGTATGTGAAAATGAATTATACACTTCGAGATCCCTTCTGTTATTCATTTAAATAGGTAACTAATTGAATTTCATGCTTCCACAAATTTTCAAAAGGTCATAGATTGAAAAATTCAAACCTCTGAATAACTGTAGAAGTTGTCAGGTTTGAAGTTGGAGATTTTGGCAGCCAGGATGTGTGCAGCTGCAGCTCTGGCTACCTAACAAGTTGTGATAAATAGCTTAGACACTTAAGGGACCAAGGCTTTAAAGGAGGAAATGGCTTTTTTTCTTGCAATATGAACTTGGGAAAGGGCTCTCTGGATGGGAACCAAGTCTTCATACCGTATTCATTTGAAAAATCCACCTAAACATATTTTTTACCTAAAAAATTCAGTTTAATTTTAACCATTATTGTTCCTAGTTTAGCAATGTTTGAAGCCCTTAGCTGAAATAGGGCTACAGTTTTGCTACAGTATGCTCAGAGGGAAAAAAAAAAAGATACAGAGCCTGCAATAGGTAAGACTGATAAGAAAATATCAGGCACAGAGAAAAGTCACCAAAAGGCAAATGGCAAAGTGAATTTCCATCTCTCATAGATAGCATTACAATTCTTATGCCCATGCTACTTCTCCCACTTTAAAAGGATAATGTTGACATTTCAAATATAACAATTTGGATTCATAGTTCATATGACTACATATAAATGAGGAATTTCCTCTCCCTCCATCCCAAAAATAATAATTCAAGCTGCTCCTACTAACATTCTTCCCACTGTTTGGAAAGTGATATTTGGAACAGTATAAAACTTAGAAATTAGTACTCAGGGTCTACTGCCCCCTGCTATGACAGGTGATCACTGTGGCAGATCTGCAGCTGCAGAGTAGCAGACTGTGTGGTCTGAGAGATGCATAAAACTTTCTTAAATAAAGGAAGAAATCAATGTCATTCATTAAAGTTGAAAATAATCCCACAGAATGTCAAATACACAGAGTGGTTCATCAAACAAAATGCAACAGAATAAATATTATTTAATTCAGTACAGTATCCATGGACTCACAATCAGTGAAGTACTTAAGTGATCAGAACAAAATGGTTAGTACCAAAAAAAAAGAAATGGAAGTCCCTCTTAGTAATATTTTTAGCATGTTGTGAAAAGAAAGAGGAAGATAAAATCATCCTCTTATATAGTTTTAAGTCTATCATTGCAACATTACTAATTTCCCTGAAGTTTTGATTTTCTTCAGAATGACTACCATCACCTTTACCAAAACGACATATTTTGAGGTATTATGAAAAGTTTCTTGGAAAAAATTACCATTAATAATTAAATATTAAACCCAAAAGAATTATATAAAACTGTAGATTCCCTATAAGGCTGCAGGAAGACACACAGGATCATAATAAAATACTGTTTTATAACACACCAGTTGTAACTAACTTTTTCATAATCCCAGGTTAGTACATGATACTAACATTCATTTGGAGAAAGAAGGATGTAATTCATTTTCTCCCTATAATTGTCTGACATTTTGTAAATCAACAAACTTCAAATGTCAACATCCATTTAGATCAGTGAAAAAGCTGTGATGCCATGAAAATTAAAAGGGATCTCAGGAGGCACTAGAGTAAAACACACTGCAGGAAAAAATCTAACCATGAAAATGTAAACATTTTTTTTTAACTGTCCAACTTTATTTTTTTTAACCTTTGCTTGTGAAAAATCATCAAAGGTAACTGTCAAAGTTTAAAATAGGCCTGGTAGAACTGATATCCTTATTCTAATAATTAATAGTACTTTCATCTTTCCTCTTTCCACTCACAAGCCATTACACTGGTCTTTAAAAAAAAAACTTCTCATGAACGGAAGTTGGTCTTGATGAGAAAGTAGATAAATGTCAACTTTTAGCAAGAAGTAGTTCAACTGCTTTGAGGTTTAGTGAAAATTAGAAGGGGAAAAGAAAGTCCAACATTTTACAAGAGCCTTTCATCACAACTGAAATATTTTCATCAGAAACTCTGGCATCTCACCCAGCACCTTTGAATCTGGCTATAAAACAAGACAATCCATCTTATTAGCTGGGTAGGAATGCCCTTCAAAGAGTGGTGAAAATATTGCTTGTAAACACCAGTGGATTTGAAATGCCTGCATTTACAACTATATATAGAGATAGACTTTGTATTTCCTACATCCAAGATGAACAAAATATACTTATTTTGACATTAAAGAACGTTCTTTCATTCCAGAACTAACCTTTTTAGCCAGCTGTGATGAAGTGATGATATACATTGAGTAACTGTCAGTCAGTCTAAATTCTCCCATTAAATTTTGGACCAGATATATATAAATTAAGGCTGTTATACCAAAATCTACTATTTCCTTCTGTTGTTCATATCTATGTAAGTAGTTAAGGTTCATTATCAAAGCTACACTTCCAAGGCAAAAGGAATGTAAGCACAAAGAAAGGAGTTCAAATGTTTCTTAGTATAAAATTGGGGTTCAAGCTCAGAAAAAAAGAAAATTAAAAAATTACATCATTCTTAAAAATTAGCTTTTGTAGATAATGTATTATTTGATAAAGTATGTACCTGTCATGTTAAGTCTTAAACAGTAATATGTAATTCTATGGGACTACATTCAATCAGAATAACAGTACTAGTCAATGTCACTCTTATTTTTGACAAATCAACTTTTAAATCTGTTCAAAAATATGTTATGGTATTTTCATTATTGTACTTCAATTT
The DNA here is from genome assembly GCA_013401355.1 of Ceyx cyanopectus. NCBI lineage: Eukaryota > Metazoa > Chordata > Aves > Coraciiformes > Alcedinidae > Ceyx > Ceyx cyanopectus. The sequence goes on along the minus strand of VYZU01000907.1, from coordinate 23,504 downwards.
TTAAACTACATTCAAAACTTGTTTCCTCTTGCAGTGTTTGAATATATTTCTTACAATAAGATTGCTGTGCAATCACTGAATGAAAATTAAGTACCTGTGAAATGATTTTTACACTTTATTAATGAGAGAACCAAATACTATTGAAGTTATCACAAGCCAAGACAACTTGGGCATTTCGGTAATTGGGGTTCAGTTGGAAAGTTATGTAAAATATTAATGGCAGCTCAAAGCATTTCCTCTTTTCTGTTTTGTTTCTTTCTGAAGCACTTTGCCAAAAAGCAGGGGAAAAATGCTCACTCACATCAAGAAAACATGCAGGGAGAAATTTTCATTTACACACAATATTTCAGCAGAGTCAATAGTAGTGCCAATAAGGAGTCTGATCTTGCAAATGATTATCCACCTGAAACTCCATTTAGGATGAATATTTACAGTGTCAGGTGCTTAGAAAGAAAGTAATTTTTTTTATACATCACCTGAAAACAACATTGAATTGAAAATGCATTTAGTGATTATAGGATGCAGGAGAACCTGGTAGAAAAACACCACCTTGTTCACCTTCAAAATACATGCACAGAGTTGTGGAGTTGTCTACAGCAGTTTTTTCCTGTTAGTGTGGCAGCTGATTTGCTGTCCACGGCTCTTTAAAGATATTCCAGACTGGTTTTTGACCAGGGAATTGATGTCAAAATCAATTTGATAAGCAAAGTTGCTCTTTCTTCCACCATCAAGCAATAGCTAATGGTAGATAGGTAGGGACCACATGCAGGATACACAGGGCAATGTGCCAGAAAGCTGAGATACCATCCCTGAGGACCAAAGATACAGTACCTCTTATCTGTAAATTAAAATTGGAAATGAGACACAACAAAGTACACTTAAAACAAAGAACCCTTTTCTTCTAAATCTCCAATATACACATATTAAACACATAGCCAGAAAAATGCCAGCTGTTCAAATAAATTACAAGAATCAAATCAGTCCAGCCACAGCATACTGCACACACTGGGTTTCAACAGGATTCTTGTCAGCTGGTGAAGTCCTTAGTCCTCACTGCTCCTGTTTTCAGCATTTTTTGGCTGTGGAGAAATGGTCACTACTAACAGATCTAACATCCCTGTTTCTAGAAGCCACCTCAGTGACGGCCATGCAAAGACAGCTTTAATGAGCTTTCTCTGCTCTCATAGAGTGTCTCACTAGCAGAGGAAAACTAAGATGTAAGTAAATTTTCATCATAACACCCAGCTAAGGGATGGATGAGCTCTGCAGAGAGGGTGGAATACCCGGACAGTTCAGGAGATCAGAAAAAGACCAGGGAGCAGTTGAGCTACTGCAGTTGTCCAAGACAGAGAATGCCAAAACCAACCCCGGGATGTAGCTGCCATCCAGTCTGTGTGGTGGTTTTCATGGAATGCATGTGGGAGGAGCTGGGAAAAGCAGCCTCTTCATCTACTTCTGATGGGAAGTGGGCAAAGGGCATTAGCTGAGCCCATTGGCAAGCCCAGCAGTGAGGCCAGGCTGCTTTGCTGCCTCCAGCAGCAGGGCTTCCACAGAGAGCAAACATGCAGAGGCAACAGAGAAGACAGCAGGGTAACCTCAGAGACCTGAGTCTTCTAATAGAAAGAGCAGCCTGCTTTGAAGGCTGAGCAGAGTAGCCTATTTTCCTTTTTTAAACTAACTCCTCAGAATAAAATTTTGAAAACATTAGAAATGTTGTGAAAGAAAAAAAGCAGGACAAATTTTTGCAAGACTGTTTGCAGCAAAATATGTCAAAACTGTCCCTTAACACCATCAGTGAAGGCTAACAAACTGCTTTCCAGCAGCTAATAGTCTCCGAGGCAATTTCAGTAAAAAGTACCAACAGGCAACTGAAAAACAGGCTTACTTTTCACTTATGAAATGAGAAACCAACATAATTCATGGACTTTATCCTTATTCATTTCAGAAAGTAATGTAACAAGCCAAATCCACACCTTTATTGGCTTACAGTCTTAAGTGCTATGGGAGAACATAAATCCCAGCAAAGCCTGGTAACTCCACTGGCCTCTTAGAAAACACAAAGAGCAGACTCCCACTTGTCAGACAAACAGCTGGACTGGCAACATCCAAAGCAATTAACTTTCCTCTCGGATTTTGGGCTAATGTCTGACCAAGAGCAACGAGCTTAGGAGGTTTGTTCCAGTGCTTCTGTAATTAACACCAACTCCTGAGTTCCCAGCTATGTGTTATTAGTCTGGCTTTGGCAAACTTGGCTGGCAAAGGAATTGCAAACTTCAAAGCTGCTCTCAAATACTCGATTGCATAATAAAAAAATACTCACTCTTAGCACCTTATCTTGGAAGCTCACATTGGTTAGACAGTGACCTTTAAGGGATTACCTTAACATGGAGGGAAATCAGCCCCTCTCTGAAGTGTTCTCACATCTGTAATAGAAAATGGCTGCATGACTGACGGTTATGTTGGAAGGAAGGAAAAGAAAAAGGCTTAAATGTCTCCCAACATAAGCAGAAGCTCTGATTTAAAGACATTTTACTTTGAAAAGAACAATGATAGTGACTGCAGTTTACAGCATGCAACACTTCACTGTCATTCCATCAACTAGGGCAGGGCAGAATGCAGCTCCCACCTCCTTAACTGTTCTTCTTTTCATTTTCCAATGTAGATTCTTTCATATATTTGCTTTGCTCCCCCCTCCCCTGAACACCCTTCTCTGTGTTACAACAAAACAAAGTTTAAAGAAAATGACAAAGATTAAAAAGATACCTTTAAAAGCAATCTGTTGTTATCTTCTATTTATCAAGCACAGGTGGGGAGTGCAGAGATCTGTCAGCCAGTTTTTCTGTCTTTTTACAGAACTAAAATGTTTCTTATGCTGAAAGCATCTAGCTATCAGCCACTTAGGTATTATTGTACTTACTGAATCCTTAACAAGTATGGAAAATTTTTCAGCTGTTCTAGAGAATTAAGAAAAAAAAACCCCAAACCCTTCTATTTAAGGGCATTAAAGATACACTATCTTCCCAAAGTCAATTTTTGTTCCTGTTATTCCAAAGCCAAATTTCACCTCTTACTGCTAATATATTGCTTTTTGCTTTACCACCACCACAGTCTGGAATACCATGTTCAGTTTAGATTACCAGAGTCCATATACAAACCAGCTATCTGTGATGCTCTAAAATCAAAATAATAGGTTAAAAAAAAAAAATATTGTGTCACCAATTATTTTTTTCTAAAGCCTTTTCATGAAAGCAAGTAGCCAGCCCAGTTGTTTCCAGTTCCTCTTGGATAATGAGTACAGAACTAAAAATAAACATTACAACATGCATCAATTACATCCTGAAGTACAAAATTATGCTCAGGTTTGGATTATATATTACTTGAAAGCAGTGTCACAGTTTCTACCACTAATGTAGTGCTATCATTAATCACAGGTCTTATTAGGTTATAGAAGATGAACCTTATTAGTTTTCAAACATTTAGGTACACAGAATACGTAAGCTGTATTTACAGTAGCATTTTGACACAGAAAACTAAAAAGTTTTGAAAAGAATCACCCCATTTCTCCCTTTTTCAGTACAAAGCTCAGGCTCCCTGTGCAGTTTGAGTGCACATTAACTAGATTCCTTGTAGCCAAAACTGAACTAAGTGTGCATGAAATGCTCTTCAATCCCTAAGGAGGAGTGGTCCCTTGGATAGCTTTGAATTATATATGTGGTACAGACCACCTCAGACCATGGTTGAGACTAAATCTAACCCAAAGTAAAATCCCATAACCATGTATACTGATTGTGTTGGTGCCTCCATACAAAATGCTTCACCTACTGAACCCTTCCTATCCCATTCAATTATTTTTTAACATAGAATCACAGAATGTCAGGGGCTGGAAGGGACCTCGAAAGACCATCTAGTCCAACCCCCTGCCAGAGCAGGATCACCTAGACCAGATCACATAGGAACAGATCCAGCTGGGTTTTCAATGTATCCAGAGGAGACTCCCAACCCTCCCTGGGCAGCCTGTTCCAGTGTCTGTCACCCTCACTGAAAAAATTCCTCCTCATATTTACTATGCCTCAGCTTCCAACAAGTTAGAATAGAAAACAGATAAGGAAGACTACAGAAAACATGCAAGCATATTGCTGAACTTGGACTGAAATCAAGCCTCACACAAACAATTCTGAAGTAAGGATGTTCTGAGCATTGTTAGTCAAGCCCTGGTAGCACTCAAACAATATTGTACACACATTTACATTTCCCTTCTTTGAATCGTTTCACTTGTATGTTTAGCATAAAAATCCCTATGTGGTATTTTGCATTTTCAGCTATCTTAAATTTAGGTAGCATTTCGGAATGTACAGAAGATGCCTATAAAATATTCTTGCATTGCTTCTACTAGCATCAAGGGTGACATTTATTTACTGCATTTCATCACTGTTCAAAGTAACTAGATGTATCAGGCCTATTTATTTTTGACCGATGAGATATAAACAAAGCTCCTGGGATGTTGTGGCACTTCAGGGCCAATTTGCAGCAAGGATCAGAAAATTCTGCAACTCATCTATGACAGTGAGCTGTGGAGACAGCACAGGCACACACAGGGAAGCCGAGCAAAAACATGTACCCTCTTCAATCTTTATTGCTTGTACACTGAAAAGTTTATATCCCCTTCTGCTAACACTGCTCCTCCTTTGAGACTGCAATCATAGCCCTTTGCAGCTGAAAACCACCAGGCAGTGAGACCCAGCAAGGCCAGAGTGAGGGGCTGGTCTCAGGCACCGTGGGAAGGGATCAAGCTGCTGGGATGGGGCTGGGAGATGCCCTTCGACTGTGCCCGAGGGGCTGCAGCCAGCTCTGTGCCAGCTGCCTCCTGGCCCCTGACTCGTGCTGGCTCTGTCCTGACCTGCCCACCTGTTGGAACTTGTCCAGGATGGCTGGCCCTGGCTTTTGCCACCAGGTCGGCTGGCTGGCCATCTGTATGCACAGTAACCCATACAGCACAGTGTGAAGGGGGCTGCCTCACTTCACCCTGACATACTTCACTGACACAGTAGCTGTCCTGTGTTAACTACCTTACAAAAAAACACAGGGCAAAAGACTCTCAGATACTTAGTGAATTAATAAAACCTTACATAATAAAGTCTAAACTCTTCCTATCAGATGCATCAATTGCATCCCATGAAGTCTCAGGCTAAAGTCTACTGCAATTAAAAACACTGAAAGTTGTCACTGGTTAAGATTACATATGTTCTATGTCTTCATAGAACTGATGAGGTGGAAGGTAGTTTGAGCAGTTGTAGGTCACATATAGGTGTGAGTAGTGGACACAGGGTGCCTGCTGCATTCCCAGCACAGGTGAAGCTCAATGGGATAGGCCTTCAGAGTGGTGCAAAGCACCTCCCTCCTGTCCTATCAGTGGTCTCACAGCTGGATGAAGTGGGAGAGGCACTGAGATTAAAAAATATATGCATTGGTTTAGCCTTCAGCTGTGTAGGCAGAGGAACATCATCAGCACTACAATCTTTATTATCTATATTAATTATATTATAACAAGATAACTAACTAGAAATATTAAACTATTCCCTCTGCTACATCAAGGATAAAAAGAGGATAAAAATACAAAGATGCTGTTTCTGCTTAAAAAAAAGCAGCAAGGTGGAATCATTTTCTTAAGGAGCATTTAAAACAAAGTCTCTCTTCACTGACTGGAAAATGTGGCTCTTGGGTAGAAACCAGGAGGATTCAGCAGTTCCATTTATCACCTCATTTATTAATGACTTCTTTTCTTTTCATATTATATTTCTTTTTTTGCAGACATGTTCAATACACCTGAAGTAATTGTTAGGAGAATTTTTAATTCCTTACTGTTCCTATCTTTATCCTGTCAGCTGTTGGTACATGGATGTACTGTGCTTTAGTTCCATGTTTCTCATTTTCATTAACATTTCCCTCCCAGCACTTAATGTTGTTGAACCAGTAGTTGCTTTGAGTAATACAAAGGGCAAAAGCCATCTCTTATTTGCTTTCCTAGTGTCACAATTCATGCCAGCTTATTACCTTCTTGTACAATTACAGCCACTGTTTCAATGTCCTCTGCACTCCTCAGTGTATTGATGAGTCTCTGCTTTCCCCATCTATGTATTTCTTAAAACCTTCTGACAAAAGGCAATCCTACTGACTTCAGGTTTTAAATATTTCTTCATTCTCTTTCTCCACCTGTTTCACAGCATTCAGTCTACCTACAAGTGCCTTTGGGAATTTGAAATTTCCATAAAGAAAAAGGTGACACATAGACATGCCTCAAATGCACTTCAACTGCATCTACCTCAGTTAACAGTGACAATGGAAGTCTGAAAGCACAGGATGTTGTACAGCTGATTTGCTCAGGCAAGCTTCTTCAGCCCACACCAAAGCCTCTGACCATGTAGAACTGACATGGCAACTATCACTCCTACTAGCCAGACACAGGGAGTGGCTGCAGATGCTACCAGCACAGTAATTCAATTATGTCCAAACATACCCCTTGTTCCTTTATAGTGGAGCTTCAGAAAAGCTACTCAAATAAAGTTGTTTGCTAATGTACTACATTTCCAAATATTTTGCCAGTAGAAGCAGCTGACATTGCTATTTTTAAATGCCAGGTCAATTAAATGTTTCATAAAGAGATCAACAAATAAATACATGTTGGAGATTTTTTTTTTTATATTTTCAGTTCAGCAGCAGTAGTCTTATTTTGACTGAATTATCATCTAGGTGGTTAAAAACTGCAAGGGTAAAAATGACAATGAATGAAAGATGAGAAAAATAAATACGCGATGCTAAAAGCCAACTATGCTAGATGAAATGATGATTTCAGGTATTAATTCAACTGATACACAGAATGAACATTCAGTGATTATGATTTAATATCTTATCAACAGAAATCCATCTTTACAATTATATGTGATAGGCAAACACTATGAAGGGAAAATTTTATGCAAAAGCAGAGGAATAAACAAATCATGAATCAGAAATGTACTGGAAAGATGGTGCCAACAGAGTATGGTGCCAACAGAGTTATTCATCAACAGAAAGTAAAAAATAACATGCAACATCATAAAACTCTATGAAAACTGAAAAAATTATAGTTAACACACAAAAAAATAGATTACCTATACAATACAAACCCAGCCCAGTACATTGATTAAACTCTAATTGTGTATTTGCTCACAAGAATATTCTGATGCTTTGCTCTTTAGAAAGTATACACTGTATGAACTAGAGAAGTAGCTCTCAGAATATGTAAAGAATGATTTAATCACAAAGTGAGTTTTAGAAAAAGTGTATTTTTTGCCTTTTGTATTTACATTTTAAAGAGTTTAATTTTATACACTTTATTCAATAGATGACAAACTAGAAAAATCCATTTACAATCTAATGTGAAATTTCATGAAAGCATCTCAGTTCAGTCTAACAACACTTCAAAGAGAGATTTAGTTAAATCCGATAAGCAGGATTACATGCAGATGTCAATCAATAGGTGCTCCATATCTATCTGCATTTAAAAAAAAAATTGAAATGTCATGCTTAATAATTACTTTTTAAATGTCCTTCTTATCTTACATAACTTGAATAAAATTGTGCAGAAACATGTTACAGTGTCTGTGCTTCTGCAGCTTCCCAGTAACATTAAGATATCACCTTCACTTTCACAGTGCATTCATGTTTGTTAATGAAACCCATTTTTTGCTTTGAAATTATGAGTGCCTTGTATAAAGATAAATTTAAAAAATAAAAAATAAAAAACAAACCACAGCAACCAATCGACAAAAACAACAAAAACAAAAAGTGCCCAGGAAGATCTAGAGGTATAAAAAAAAGAACACATATAGGGCAATTATATATATAAAAAAAAAAAATTAAAAATCCACGAATGAAAAAAATAAGAAATTACTATTAATAGACACAATTAATAGCACTTCCCTTTCAGACATCTCCACTAGAACAGATTTGACTTCTAGCTGAAGATCCAAATGAAAGGGTAAGAAACCCTTCAGAGTTTATAGTCAAAAGTATTTTTAAGAGTTGGTGTATAGTATTATTATCTGGTATTTGAAGTCAATGCAGTATAATTGAATTAATTCTTTTGTTTTTCTAAAAATATTGGCATACTAGCAAAGAAAAAAATCTCAGGCAATACAACAAGCTTAAGTGTTTCAGAAGCCTATAGTGAATTATGACACTCCACTGGTAAATAAGCAAGTCAGCAAATGGAATCTACAATTCTGCCACTGCCATCGTTCTGCAAGTCAATTAAACTGAGTGATCTGTAAATCCCTCTGGTCAAGTATTTCTCTTCACCATTCCAAGGGTCACATTAGTAGGCTTCCACTGATGTTTTGTGTTGTTGACACAACCAGCTTTCTATGGCTATCCTTAGTCAGTGATAAGTGCCAGAGGCATTCTGTTGCTGGGGTTTGACTGTGAAAGCACCACTGTGTATCAGGACCTCACCCTCGAGGTGCAATGGGAAAGGCAGCAAAGAGGCAGCTTTGCCCTGCTGGTTTTCTACAGGACAGAATTTACTTAAATACATTCCCTGATAAAATTCAGCCAAGGAGCTACTGTGGGCTGGATATCCTCCTTCATGGCTATCAATGAAATGAAAGTTGAAAAAAATATCCTAAATTTCAGTAACAACAGAAAAAAATATCATGCATGTTACTTGTAAAATCATAATGCTATACTCACTAATAGTGTACTAATGAAAGGAGGGGGAGTCCCATTACTTTCTACTGACAATTAGACAAGCACTCAAGATACCTTCAAACTAACAAAATGCTGAAAGGCAACCCTGACAGAAGTACATTGCACCACTTAGATGACAACAGAACTGATGTATGACTTGGGACATACACCCCTGCTTCAGCTACCTTTTAGGGAATGGGTTTATAAAACTGATTTTACTCTAGGAGCATTACCAAAATCTACTAATGCTGATAGCAGTTCAGCAGAGCCTCACATGCTAGGAGCCAGAACTGTGTTTTCAGATGCCTTACCTTCAACTGCAGCTACTCAACATAGCCTCAGGAGCCACTGGGATTATTGTGCTTAAAATAAATTAACTGCTACCTGTGGACTGACACAGGTATTTGAACTTCTTTACCTGTACCTGCAATTACTCTATTTATAACTCAATTGATTGCTTCTTTCTATTCAAAATTCTATATCCCTATGTGCCAAAATTTTGCAAGACCAGGTGGGAAAATGGAGAATTAAATTCTGTAAGAAGGTGTCCTAGATACTAATTTGGGGGAGGAAGTATAGGAATTATTTTGTGTAATATGGTAGTGTCATCCAGCACCAGAGGTATTTAATTAACATCTATTTTATTCTATTACATCTTACTTGAAGCTGAAAATGATGCATGAAGAATTTTTCTTGAATCCGCTTAGTTTAAGCTAATCAAGTGTCTAATGCCTGATAGCTGGAAAAATTAAATTGCAAATGTGTTCTTAAAATGAAAAACTAATTAATTTATAATGAAAATCACTGGAAGAAAATAAAAAACCCCACAGATCTAGAACACATATTTTTAGTCTCAGTTTTATATTTCAGGGTGCACATTCACTCAGCCCACCAGATGAATGCAGAGGGGAGCTGAATTAATGTTGTACTGACAGATACAAAAACGCTGTTTTCAATTAGCAAATGCTTGACTTTGCAACCAAAGTTACATTCTTTTGACCCAAATCTGAATAAAATTTGAATTATATAAACATACATAGATTTGAAATAATGCTGCAGCAAGAGGGAAACAGATTATTTAGACATGACTGGCATCAATGTAATTAATAAGAACAGCAGGAGGTGTTAATATCTACATGGTTGAATATACTTTGCAAACACAAAGTCATCATCATAATTTAGATATTTCAAAACATTTCACAAATCCACAGTATTACTACTTGTGACCTTAACCCTTTCAAGATAATCCACAGAAACTGCAGTATAACAAAAAAAACAAAGACCAAAAAGGAAAATTGGTAGCACTAAAACATGATGATTATTCTTCAAGTTTAGCATATTCTGAAAGAGAAAAATATTTGTCCTCTAGTACAAGGTGAGTGGATATCTTTCTGAGCTGCAGTTGGGTTATAGTGGCATTGGTTCTACAAAAATATCTGTATATAAAAGATGTAATAGAAACTGACCCAAGAGAGGCACTAATGTCAAAAGCTCCAGCCCTATGGCATAGTCAGTCATCCAGAAAATTGATGCTATATTTAGTTTTCATTTTCATGCTTTTATTAGCAAAAATCAGCTATGGCTAAAACAATCACTAGCAGGCTAAAACTGCTACTTCAGATTAAATGTGATTTTTAAATCCTACATGCTTGTTTATGCAGAGGAATGAGTCTAATGTTTTTGCCAATTTACAAATCACCTCCAAATTCAAAGCCATAGAACTGATGTAACATCAAACGTGTAGTTCCTTTTGTCTCCTCACTTCTTGTTAAGATGCATCAGTTGTGATTAACTACACTACCATACAAAAACATTATGGAAATGTAAATAAAAGGGTTCTCTTTGGAAAACAAATCCTCACTGTTGTTGTGTTGTTTTTTATACAGTTCTGAATTCTGCTTCAAACATTTCACTTCAGAGAACAGATCTCAGTAATCAAGATTTTTTTTTTAAATTATTATTCTACTGTGGATACTCTTAAACTCAGACATTCTAGTACACTCAAAATATTTCATTAAGAATAAACTAACCAAGTAGATAGCTGGACATAAAACTCTGTGAAAGAAGTTCTTAGTTTCTTGTAAGACTGAACTGCTTCTTTTCTTTCTAGCTAGCTGCTGTGAAGGAAGTTTTCTAACAGTTGCTGCAAAGCTATCAGGAATTTCTAAACAAGCAGTTGGTTGGATAATTTTTTTTCTAAATAGAACTCAATCATACAGAAAGTCTTAAGTGTCAGTCCTCATACTTTGATTTTTAAAGAAATGTTCACATCTTCCAAGCCTCATAAAAAATATTCATCCAAAAGACTGGACTGAATCATCACTAATTGCTTCCATGCACTGCTGCTTCCTGGGTTTATAAATGTGCTCTGTCAGCACCAAATGTAGAGTATTTCTCCTTAACCAACCCCACTGTTCCTGTTTCATTTTTCAGCCATCAACCACACAGTTCCAAGGCCTGTTCTCCTACTATTTCCAAAAACACAAATAGCAAATTCACCCTCCTCTTTGAAAAACGTCAACTCTTTAGGGAAGCCAATTTAAGGCAGGACATTCAGTAAACTGATGCTGTCATCAGTGCAAATGTCAAGTTCATTATAGCGGCTGTTTCAGCTGAAGATTGCTACACATTAAAATCTCAAAACAAATGTGCATTCACTGATTTCCCGTGCCTGTCTCCAGGCCTTCAGGAGTGAGCCAGAAGCTGCTCTGGGTGTCACTGCCCTGTCCTTACACAGCAGGGGCAACAGTCTGTCTGGGATGCTCCTGAAACTGCTGAGGACAGATCTTATCCATGCCTGGACATGTTGGGAAAGTATAAATATATGTAAAGGCCACTGCTCATGCACTTACAGATTAAAAGGAGCTGGGCAATACTAAGGAACTTCTCCCATACTGCTCATGCTCTTGCAGGAACCTCTTCGTTTGGAGGAACCAGGTGGCATAAGTCTAATCCATTATGTTGGCTTCTATGAGCATTTCAGTCTTGAAATGGTCCTGCTTTCAGAGTCTTCACACAGAGAACAGCAGGAGAAGGCCATTAGTAGGAATACTCATTTCTGAGGCTCTCAATTTTCTAACTAAATCTAGGACATGAAATACTCTCCTGTCTTTCAGGCCTGCAAAGTAATTTGCTGTACTACTAAATACCAACAATAACTTAAAGCATTGACAGAACAATGTATCTTTAAAAAATATATATATAAACTATTAAGGGATGGGTTTTGAAAAGTAACTTCTAAACATCCTTCCTAAGTTTATAATTCATTTTTTCCACAGCTGTCTTATTTTGTTTTATAGGAATTTAGACACCGTAGCTGAAACTCCTCTAGAAGTCATGACAACAATCTGAAACAGATTAACCAAAACCCTCTAGATGACCATAGGAAGCCACACTGTATGGTCTCCCTCAATCCTGCATATGGCATCATATAGGGGAGTCAAATACTGCTTTAGATAGCAAAAGACTTTGTCATAGCCTTATTCCCATG
>VYZU01000906.1:227542-333447 GCA_013401355.1 Ceyx cyanopectus | reverse complement strand
TATATGTATTTTTATATATATAGTTCCACCTTTTAAAGAAATCTAAATGGCAACAAATAAAAAGTGAGTACAAACCTGAGTGCAAGTCTCAGATCTACAGAAATGAAACACAAAAAAAAGCTGGTAGTGAGGTTACATCACATTTGAGCCCAGAGCAGCTCAGCCTGCCCTCCACCTCTCACACCCAACAAGTGTGACCCCAAGTCTCCCACTGCAAGGTCCATCAGCTGGGAGCTCAGCAGCCCAACCCAGAGGAGCCACACTCTATTTAGGGTACAACTACTTGCTAAAAATGCATTATCTAGACAAAACAGTTGAGTATCTTGGGGATGCAGGTTCTGATTTTCCAAATATTGCTGATATTTACTGTGCCATTTCCTCTGGTGTTCTGAAAGGAAAGGAGTTTGCTGTTACTTGAGGCCAGACCTTCCTGTTTGTGAGTTTATCCTCAACCTAAGCTTGCCCGTGAGTCAAACTGTTGCAGTAAGTCTGATTTCAAACACGTGCTAAAGGATAATCTAACCATTTTATGAGATCTAGTTACTTTTGTAGAGGGTGAGTTTGCCCCGGGGGGATTTTCTCTGACTAGATTTATCACAAGTTTTTTGAACCATATAATTTTGTTTGATAGCACATCTGGCAGCATCATAAAATCCTGACGTCCCAAGCTATTACACAGGAATTACTTTTGTAAATCATTTATGAATATTACTGATGTAGGCCTATTCTGGGCAGTAAGAAAGGAAACTGAGCACTGAAGGACAAAAGGAAGGGAAAAAGGATTCCCTGCCCTTTTGGGGCTCATCAGATAGGGTGGGTATTTATCATTTTAAATGGAAAACATGCTGTCATTGATAGAGCTGAAAAGTCCTCACAACACAACTTGTTCCCCATATTCCCTAAATAGGCAGAAGGGGAAGATATTCTAGCTGAGGGAAACCATAAATCCATCTCCCTGAAGAAAATTTTGCTTTATTTGAATCCTAAGTAAGGCCTCTCAATTAAATGGCATGGATTGCTAAAAAGCAGAGTAAACACAAAACTAACGACCCAAGAGGAGCAAAAGGAGGAAAGTTTTACAAGACCAGCAACGAGGCAAAATGAAAAGCACCTTTTAACTCACAAAAAAAAAAAAAGTATTTACAAAAACCCTATGGTGACAGGGGTTCTGGGCACAGCACCATGACTGAATGGAAACTCTCCACGTAATTAAAATAACATGATTAGGTTTTCTTAAAAGCAGAGCTGCTAACCATGTGCCTGCAGATGAAACCATGGCAAAACGAAAGGTTATTTTCACTTCTGGTGCCATGAACAGTTTCAGGATTGCACCTATTGATTTGGATTGGAAACACATCAGACACTGAGAAAACTCTGGGTGCTGCCACCCTACCAAACCCAGAGTCTGGCACCACATCCCTTGGGAACAAGATTCTGCTTCATTTGCAATGGATGAATCCACCCCAAACACACCATGACTGAGCAGAGCAGCACCAGGAGGGGTGCCCCGCAGGACCCAGCAGCAGGGGACTGGAACCAGCCCTTTGCCCTTCATCCCTGACACCCCAACACTGGGAGCTGCTGGAGAGGGGGGTTTTTATTCACAGAGCAAAGGAAAAGATTGCTCAGAACACTCCACAGCAACATATTTCCAACCTTAGGTAAGAAGGCATTTTGTTGGGCAATTTCCTTGCTCTGGGGCCCAAAAGGAGAGAAGGAGCAACTCTCTGACAGCTCCTATTAGATTCCCAAACTCCTTCAGCCTGCAGCAGGTCGAGAAGGGATGCAGAGAGACACCCCAGAGCACGTGCCAGGATTACACCACAGGCTCCCCGTGCCAGAGCAGCCTATTTCTGCCTGGCTTCCTCCCAGGAAGCAAATTCCTGGCCATACACACCCAGAACTGATTTCTTACAGACGAGTGTGCTGCCCACTAAAACCCACAGGGTGCTGAGATTCACCTTGGCAGGGCAGAGCCTCAGCAGGAGCCACGAGCTGGGCCAGGCTGAGAGGTTCTTTAGCAAGTGGCAGCACTGAGAACAGAAGCTCTAGCAGGAAAAAAAAAACAACTTTATACTAGTGATGCTTTAGGTTAACTAGAATTAATCAGCTTTTAAGCTGTACCAAGAGCCCAAGCAGGAAAAAAGCCACCACACAAGCAAAGAACTGAAAAGCAATGGTGTTTTCCAAGGTCAGGAGTGAATCTGCAGGGTCTCATCTGGACACTGCTCCTCAAGCTTCCAACGCTGAGGCAGCACTGGCTGCAGTTGAGAAATCTGATATTTATACTCTGGTTATACCTCTGAATGCAAACACATGTTCTCGTCATTAAAGATGTGCAACACATGCACTGAATAGGTACACCACAAGGCTTAAAAGTCAGCTGTTAATTGCACACTGCCAATGAATATGTAGCATCCTAGGGAGACAATTGGAATAAAAATAAAAATCACACTAAAATTAGCTTGAAAAACTCAACAACATAATAAGCAAGGTTGATTTATGGGTTTTTTTTTCTAATTCAATACATTATAATATTATTTTAGGCAGTTCCAGTGTGCCAAAGAATGCTGCAGGTTTGGTTTGCTGGTTTTGGGGGGGTTTTTTTTTAAGTCCATGACTCCCAGCATTTGCCTCAGTTACTCTTGAGGGAAAAAAATCCATCATGTATTAACCATACTCCAACCTCCACCAGCAGTATTCCCCATTTTGTGAAGTAAAGTGAGATGTGGGAGTCCTTGACCTTCTAAGTAATTAAGGGAAACAGAGACATTCTTGTTTTTATTAGAGACACACTAAACTATTTGAAAATAATTTGAATAGCTGGCAAATTAGTGTATTTGCCTGTTCATGAGTAGTGCAGATAGTTTAGAGTTCTCTTGGGGCCAACACATGGTAATGAATATCTGCTATTCATATTTAATGCAATCTGCCAAAGAGTGCTTTTGGGAGGACTTTCTGTGTCAATAGAATGATTAACAACAGAACTGGAAAAGTAAATGAATTCCTGCAACGGGTGGGGCTGGCAAAAATATCTTCCAGTACTACATCAGCAGACTGGATTTAACTGTACTCTTTTAATGATACCAGTGGAAAATCCATTTCCCAGAGAAAAAAAATAGGCAGGCAAGCTTGAGTTGGAGCTCAAGTGGTAAATAACCAAGAGTCAAGGAAGGAAAAACAATGCTTAAAAGCTTAGAACACCATCTGCCTGGGCTGAGCAAGCCTGGAAAGCTGAGCTGCAGCAGCTACACAACCAGCATGTACATGGGCACCCAGAGGTGATGCTGTGCTTAGTTCCTCATCTCCCTCCTCCCTTTCCTCAGAGGATCTTCCCACACCTTTAGTCACACTTTAAAGATCTATATAAAACAGAATAGAAAGTCCTTTATTTTTCACAATGCACTTTGAAGACATCCCAGACAGCAAAGCTTGGCTAAAAAATAATGAATGACCTTGTATGGATTTCTGTCTCTGACATCCCAACAATCCTCTAAATAACACATTCAGATTTTATTCATTTATTTGTAAACTATTTGGCTGCAGCAATCTCACTAAGTTTATAGCAACCCAGGACAGCCCTGGCTCAGACTCACTGCTCCCCCCTGCCCCTCACAAAGTCACCCAATGGAGGTGGAATATTGAGGATCCAAAGGCTCCTGTCAGCAGCCCAAGGACCCAGAGGTGTGTGGGGCTAGAGGCAGAACAGGGGCTTGTTCCCAGAGGGTGCCATGGGCTGTGCACATTGCCCCACTCAAGCTGGATGCCCAACCCAAGCAGCAAGGGAACAGTTGCCAAACAAACTATATTCTTATTTAATGGTTCCCCCAGTGGTTATTGTCCAGACCCTTCTTCAGTCTGATCCAGGATCCACTTGGGGATTGCTTTCATCACAGCATTCATTCACATTTTGTCCTCCCCATGCCTCAGTCTCCAGCTCACACCAACTGGTTTTGTTATGCATTTTGAATTCATTCTGTACAACTTACTCTGGTGAAGTTACATCACAGAACCCAGGCTACAGAGCTGTCTCCCACTGAGCAGCCCAGCTTCACCTTCCCCGAGCTGGGGCTCAGCCCTGTGTGCCCTGCAGGGCCTTCAGCCACAGCACAGACACTAATCCCCTTCTTCCAGGGCCAACTGGAGAGCAAGCCCACCCAGCTCCCACAGCTGGGGGTGTGCTCCTGCACAACTGCTGCTCACCTCAGCCTGAGATGCTCTGACTCCAGTAAAATGGTGTGGAACAATATTTCCCAGATTTATTTACCCCTTCTCCAAAGATTTCCCTCACGTTTTGTCATCTTCCCACTGCACACACTGATGCTCTGCAGGGCTTCTGTCAAGAATCCATTTCCCACAGCAGCCTCCATTCCAGCAGAGCAGCCAAGCCCATTGATCTGGGGTATCTGGAGTGCTCTGTGGGGTGGTACAGTGCTTGCTAAATCAATCAGACTCAGAAAGTAATGATCTTGTCGACCATGGTCTCGCTCCGAGCTAATGCACAGTTCATGTATGTGTAAAAGTGATATTTTTTCATCTTCTGACCTCTTCAGCACTGTGACCAGCCCTCTAATTATTAAGTATTTTGCACTGTGTATCTCAGTATAAAACCAGAAGCCAGGTCACAGAGGCAACACCATTATTAACACCAATGAAACTAAATCATTCCACTCTGCACACTTCTTGTGCTCACAAAATCCACACATCTGAAATCCTGGTGATGTTTAACAGGTCTGGAGATGCCCACCCCAGCTGTAGATGAAGGGAACCTTAACTTAATTCAACCTGATATATCTGCTATCATGGAAAGTCTAAAACTAGGAAAGAACAAAATAAAACCTGTCAGGGGGGTTGGGTGAGATGATCTTTGGTCCCTCCCAACCCCTACCATTCTGTGAGCACAGGACACAGGTATGAAGGTTTCAGTGACTCGAACTTGGAATAAAAGCTGTTGAACCATATTTGACAAAAATATTAGATCCTTATAGCATTCCTCTTACATAAAATCACTGCTATTGGTTTTTGCATGAATCAGAAGAATCTGGAAGATAAATAGTACAATAACTTCCAGCACAGAGAGCAGTGTTTTGGCCAAACACCTATTTCTTCAGGCCTTTGCAAACAAGATCTATATTCTACCAGCACCCAGTACAAGCTCTGACTTAATAGAGGCCATCAGTCATGCTGACCTTGGCCCATGGGTGGCTTTAGTGGGGGGGAGAAGAAAATTGACAAAGAAAATCCACCATGAAAAGCAAACTTGTGACATATAACCCAAAACTCAACCTTCTTGCTTCCAAGACCTTGCATCCACAACTCCATGATTAACCTCAAGCTCCAGAACCAGCTCCCTGATGCTGGGCTGCTCTTCACAAGCTGCCCAGAAGAAAGCAGCTACTTACAGCAGAAAATAAAAGCAGTATTAATTAACTCCACTTCCACTCAGAGGAACCATCACTGTTCATAAACACACAACAGCCATTTTTTCCTTTAAACACAACATCAGATTCCACAGCCCAGACAACAAGATACCTCAAAATCCACTGCAGGTTTCATCAGGCCTGGTTTCCCCAGCTTGGTATGTTCTATAGTTGCACATTTGTTATTCAAAACAAACACATGATCTTTGCCCAAGTAAAATAGCTCATAGAATAATTGAATTACAATGGTTGGAAAGGAGCTCTAGGATCATCAAGTCCAATCCTCATCCCAACATCTCTGTAACCATCAGCCCACAGCCTCAGGTGCCACATCTACTCATTCTGAAACATCTCCAGAGATGGTGACCCCTCCACCTCCCTGGGCAGCCTGTGCCAGGGCCTCGCCACTCTCTCAGGAAAGAATTTCTTCCTCGTATCCAATCCAAAACCCCCCTGACACAACCTGAGGCCATTTCCTCTATCATTAATAAATTAGGAGAAGAGACCAACACCAGCCTGGCTACACCCTCCTGTTAAGCAGTTGTAGAGCAATAAGGTCACAGAAAAACAACATCAATGACTCTTAAAATAATTACAGAACGACCAGAATCAGTCTGGACAATGAAAGCCATTGAAGCCAAGCACTTACTTGCAGGTGATGGGGTGCTGCATCCACTGGTTGGTGGGTGACTCTGGAGTCCATGAAGGGAAGGTAGTGCCAGTCCCCCAATGACAGGAGGGAAGAGCAGTGGGTATGGTGCTGCTGGGTAGTGAGTCATATGGCCATTCACTGCAGGCACGGGACACGTGCGGCCGCTGGTTGTCATGATGGCACCTTCAGAGGGCAGCAATGCTCTGGGGCATCACTCCAGGCCTGCAGGCAGCCTCCTGCACTTGGCAATGAAGAGCCAGCAGGTACAGCTTCAGCTGGGTGCTGTGAAGATGGAAAAGCAGCTCCCTAGAGCAGTTCCAGCCTGTGTTCCATCCCTGCTTCCTACTGGTGCCTCCTCCAGGGCATCCTTGCTCTGCACACCACGGACAGAAAACCCTCTGAGGATCAGGGCACACTTCAGTTGATGACACAAGTGTTTTTCTGGGAGGCCAGTTGCTCTCTACAGATGCATACTGATAGTCTGTGGGAAAGAAGGAAACAACACAGGCATTATAATATTCCTATTTTTCATATATGCACACAGAAAATCTTGTAGCAGTTTGCTACTAATAAACTACTTGTTTATTTATCTGTATCCTGCAATCCACTTGGTTACCCAGGGGGAAAATCCTCACACTGCTAAAGCTGCCAGCACAACACCCATTATCCTGCTTGTGCAACACTAGTGCTGCTGGTGTCTGAAGAGCCACCGTTGCTCTGTACTGCACACACCACTGCAGCTACCCAGGCAGAAGCTGGGGAGTGCTCCTGAGCATCATCATGAGTTACCCATCTCCTCCTGCTCATGTTGTGGAGGGAACAGACCAAACTCAACCACCCAAAAGCAAAAGGGCTGCTTAAAGGATTTGTCACATATTACAACCCTGTGTCTGCTACAGACAGCCATCAGTAACACTATATATATATATATATATAAAAAATATAAAAATACACTATATAGCACTGATTTACAATTCCTTGAAATTAGAGCCTGAAAGCAAAGAGCAAAAGGTTTTGGGGTGGGAAACCAAAGGCAATATTGACATTATCTGCCAAGGTCACAAAGCCAAACTGCTGCCAGAGGAGGGAAACTGCTCCAACTCCACGTTGAGTAGGATGGCTGCTGCTTAGTCTACTGGCTGTCGGAAAGAATTCCAATGAGCAAGGCAGAAAAAAAGGGGGTGTTGAGGGGGGGAAGAAGCCAGAATGCATATGTTTGCCTGTCAGAGAGCAGCAGAGTGCTCCTGCTCTGGGTGGAATACCAGCAAAGGTTACCAGCTGTGCATGTTTTCAGCCAGCAATTTCTGCTGAGTGCAGCCTGCTTGGGGATAACAGATACGTGCCTGGTAAGTATTTGATAGCCATGGAAATGTTGTATAAAATACCTGAAATGCTAATGGGGACAGACAGATGCAGAGATGAGACTGCAGTGGGGGTGTGGGGAGCTAATGCTCAGGCTGGAGAGCAGTGAAACCAGGCAGGTCTTGTGAGGAAACCTCAAATCTCTCAACCCATGAACAGCACAAAATGAGGTGAATGATGGCAGGTGACTTTGTCAAGCTTCAGCCAGGTAGAAGTTTAGGAGCCAGGGAAGGCCACTTCTCAATGGAATACACAAAGAACTACTGTTCTCCAAAGCAATTCCACAAGAGCTGGCCAAAAACTGCTTCAAAATGTTTGCAAAAATACAAGGAGGGGAAGTATATTGATGAAAACCAGCCCCCAAAATCTATTTGGTAAATTAATCACAGAACAAGGTCACCTCTATTTCCAAAGCCCTGCATCATTTAAAAAGTAAATCTTCCAAAGCTATCTGCTACCTTAAATTACAGTTCTAATAGTCAGAAAAATGCAGAGCTCATAATAAATTATTAAAATTCCCAGAACTAGATCAGATATATTTGTGTATTTAAGTGACAAGTGGTCAGCAAAGCAGCAATTCCTCCAGGACAGAGGGGAAAAGGGCACTTGGGGAAACTCTTTGGTCACTTTCTCACAACTGGAGGAACACATTCAGTGATGGAGCTGGTGATGACAAATAGAGCAGTATTGCAGCTCATCAGTGTCCAGCTCCACACAAAAACAGTGTCAAAAGGAGGTTATAATCCTATGGTTCTGCATGATTATTGGACGTGAAGTGTAACTGAATGCTGAAATGACTACTCCCAAAGCAAGACTTCTGTCATGGCACCAGACTGCCATGGTGGCTGAGGAAGATCCCAGCACTGGGCAGCAGCTGCAGATGGTTCTGAGGTGGAAACATCTCTTTTGCTCAACTAAAGTTGCACCGCAGAGACCTGGCTCTTCTCCATCCTTCTCAGTGACTGCACACCTGAGCAGAAGGTTAAAACCACACATTTTCCACAGATAAGCTCCAAATTTGCCAGAAAAAGTGGTAACCTTTCTGTGTCTCCATTCCCTATGATTTTTGCACAAGCTTTACTACAGAAAAGTTTTGCTTTCCATACATCTGAGAGTTCTCCCAGAGCTCCCTGAATAAATTCTCATTAATTATATTGCTCTTCAGTTTACATTTAGTAATGATATTTGGTACTATTGCAACAAATCCAGGAGGGTGGATTTGCACTTGCACCAGATTTTATGTGAATTCACAGAATCCCTTGGCTGTTGCAGGTGACTTTGTTGGACACCACAGCTGGGCAGGCAAGAAGCCAAGGCAGGAGGCTTGGCCAACAGCCCTGTGCCAGTAGGAAGGTTAAGACTGTCCTCCTTTCTGCCAACTCCACATTCCTCTTCCTCCCCTCTCACTGTAGCAGGGAATGAAGATGTGGGTGTTGCAAATAAAGCAGGACTCTCCCCTTGATTTCTTCCCTCACTTGTGGAAAGGTGAGTGGGGAGTTCTGGCTCTCAACAATCCACTGAGCAAAGGCTGCAGCTCAGCCCCCCAATCCCTGCCCCACAGCCAGTGCCTGCTGCTCTTCCTTTCCCCCTGGAGCACCACGAAAGCAGGAGAATCGTGTGGACATCCTCTGCACAGGGCTGAGCACTGGGGAGTTTACTGCTCCACACCCAGCAGCAGAGCTGTCCCCAAAGTTTCCAGGGTCACAGAGGAAGTCTCTTCCAAGTTCATTTCCCATTGTGCTGCCAACGCCAAAACTCCCACCCCCTGCTCTTAAATCTTAGGCTAAGTCTAGAACAGGAACCTCTGGCCTGCCAGGGCAGCAAGATGGGAAGGGCAACTTGCTCCCCTCTGAGGCACCAAAAAAAAAATCCAGGCACAATCTTGCAGCACTACAGTACATCACTTTTTTTTTTTTTTTCCCCAAGGAATGGAGTTGGCAGATTCCTTATTTATTGGGACACGTTCTAATGCTGTTTTCAAAACAAGTCCAGATCCAGCAGTTTTGAGAGCCCTGACTATTTAGCATGCAGTTTGCACTGAAATCTCTGCTTATGCACATGCTTGCTATCATGGTAGCTGATGGTGTTGCATGGAGCAGTGCTGAATAATTCAGCACAACTCAAGTGCAAATTATTCAGCAACCCCCTGAAAAATGCCCCTAAACTTCATGAAATTAAGGGGTGTGCTCCCCTTTTCCTGCAAGCTGTTGCATTTTTGTTTTCTTGGCCATCCAACAAGATTTAATTAAACAATAAACTAGTCACCGTGGTCGAAGTAAAAAAAAAAACCCAACCAAAAAAAAAAAAATATATATCCTTTGGAGTGCTATGTTTCCTTTATTAGCATAGTGATGTGAAACTAAACAGAAAAAGCAATCTAATAACAAACATTCCTTTGAGAAGGGCTCTGGGAGCAAAAGGACATCCACTTATTGTTCAGCCCATCCCATTGGTCCATATAAGGCAATAAAGGTACAATAGAAGGAAGCAGGAAACAGCCTGGCACATCTGCATTATCTTATTAGAGCCTAATGGATATCTGAGAGGAACATGCATCTGATGCTGAATAGTCTGTACCAATCTCCCAAGCAATTACTCTTAATTAGTGGATTCTGTTTATAGATGGAACTTAGTGTACCCTTCTGTATCAAAGAGATGCAGGCATCTGGAGGGAGATATGGTTTTCTTAAAGGGAAAGCACTGTAGCACAATGTTGGGCTGTGGGGGGGGGGGTGTTTGGCAAATAAAAGCTCTCTGAAGCATAACATCTACTGTATTATTAATCAAAGAGCATGCTGGTTAAAAAAAGGAAAAAAAAAAAGAGACCATACTGTTAATCTTCAACTCTGAAAGTAAACACAGAAAGCTAATAGTTGCTTATGAATTATATGACAAAAAACCACTTTGATGATAAGCAAATAAACAACCAAGCCTCCAATTCTCAACCGCTGGCCAAAAAAGCTGAAAATAGCAGCTGAAGTCAGAAGAACAACATCTGCATTTTGTATCTGCCAAG
Organism: Ceyx cyanopectus; assembly: GCA_013401355.1. Lineage (NCBI taxonomy): Eukaryota > Metazoa > Chordata > Aves > Coraciiformes > Alcedinidae > Ceyx > Ceyx cyanopectus. Next base: position 322,997 of record VYZU01000906.1, on the reverse strand, counting down.
GCTGCAGCCAAAAAAAATCCAACCCCTCTATGGGAGCAGATGCACGAGGAAAAAGTGGATGGGACAGAACTTCAAAGTCAGTTTGGTGAAGAGCTGACCTGTAGCTCCCCCATCCCACAACACACAAGGTTGATGGCAGGAGGGAAGCCCATGAGGAGGAGTTTTCTTACACCCTGGTGTGCAGAGAGCTGCCTGCTGGGCACTCCTGAATCCCTGTTTGCCATCATGCTGACTTGCAGAAATGGCTGGTTGGTTTGGGTTTTCTCCCTGAGATTGGGAAAAGTTAATTATGTAATTAATGCAACTGTTGTTGGTTTGAAAATCCTATTGGGAAGGAGAAAAAGAAGAGGGAAGCTTTTTTTTCCCTGAGCAGCTACACTTTCTATGGCAAAGAGAGACTGGAATAAAGCACATTTCCAGCTGAAAGGGGAAAGAAAAGCACAAAAAGCCATCCCACAAAGTGAGAGACAATGACACCCATTTACTGACACAGCAACACACCTGAGTCCACCTGAGAGCAGCAGCTGGGAGCACACAGCCCCAATCCTCACCTGGGAGCAACTGAATGGAGTCACCTATTTCAGCCAAGCTTCATGGAGAACACTGAACATAAACCACACTGAGCTCAATTTCCCACTCTGAAAGGTGCCATGGTAATTTGCTCCCAAATGAGGGAATTCCTCATGTCTTTGTGCTGGCATAATGAAGCTGTGAAGGATTGCAAACCTTGTTATTTACAGAGATGCTAATTCTGTTCTATATTACACCCATTTAAGATCCTCCCACTGCAAAAAGTAACTTATTTTCCTGTTGTTTGCTGTCTGTAATTGAGGTGTGGGGTGGTGGTTGGGGATTTTCTGGATGGATTTTTTTTGCTTTGAGGTTTGCTTGTTTCTGGGAGGTGTTTTTTTTGTTGGGCTTTTCTGGTGCTGTGGGTTTTGTTGTTAGGTTGGGGTTGTTTTTTTTTTACAGCTCTCTGCATTCCCCGTTTCCTTCATTACTCAGCAGTTGCCAAAACTATCCTGAGAAGTGAAGATGAATGGTGAGGTCAGGTGATGGGGTTAACAATTTACTGTGTGCACTGCCCCAGAGCCAGATAGAGTAGAACTGCCTCATGTTTATGTACAGGATGAGCAGCTCTTTTCCTGTGCAGTAGCTTTCAATCACCTCTGTGAGGGACTTGCAGTTTGCTACAGAGAATTCAAGGAGCTTTGAATACATTTTGTGCTGGTATATAGGATTCTCTGCTTTGGAACTAAATGCATGCCTTCCTTCTTCTGTCACATTCAAAAATCCCAAAGGACTATCAAGAAAAGAAGTTCTCTTTCATTTATGGAAGCCAAAAGGAGGGGAACTGAGCTGCAGGCTGGCTGAGCTGAAGTGAAATTTTACACTCATTTCCCTCCCTGACATTAAAAGTGATTTCTTAATGCTTAAAATTGTTCTTTCAGGGGAATCAAAACTTCTGGTTTTGCACTGCCATCTCTGTTGGTTCTTATTCATATTCCTAAGGACACAAAACAGTAACTTTCAACTGAGAGTATGAAATGAGAGTCTATGCCATGGGCTGTGGAGGTTTGGGAGATGGGATGTGCCAGGCCAAATCTGTGGGTTATTTTTCTGACCAAACCCATTTCCTTGTTTCTGCTCATCCCCAAACTCAGGAAAAAAGTATCACTTGTCTGAAACACAATTCAGATGATGTGCAGTTCCAGCAGCACAGGGCAGCCAGCAAAAACAGCTCACACACTCCACTCACATTCAACCACAAACTCCAGTATGAAGCTTTTCCTACCCAAGATTTCATGCCCCCTTGCTTTAGTCTTGCTCTCTCATTACACATTTCCATAGTTCATTGAATTTCCTTTGTTCCTGCATAGTTTTTTTTCCCCAACTGGATGTTACAACCCAAATTGTCCTTTACAGTCCTAGTGTCCACTCAGATTGATTTGATCCTACTTCTTCAATGTGAGATGGAGATGGAGAGGAGAAAGAACAACAGATGGGACTAAGGAATCTCTCCCTTGGGCTCCTCTCTCCTCACCCAGCCAAGGCAGAGAAAAAGCACCCCCAAGGTGAGCTGCAGCCACACTCCAGACTTCCAGGGCACGTCAAGAAAGCCTGACATTCATTCCCAAAGCAAGTTCTTGGGAAGGGATGGGAGACTAGGAGAACAGGGACAAAGTGAGCAAGGAAAACTTCATCCTGCTCTGTTCAGTGTCACCCAATTTTATGGGACATGCAGAAGTTGAGCAGCATGGCAAAGCTCTTCCCAACTGGCATCCCAGCTAGGGAGATGTGGGCAACCCAGCCCCTCATCCCTCACCTTCCAGCTGCCAGGAAAGATGTCATGGTGACCAGTGGAAAATGCAGCCCTCACCATCACTGCAACCCCTAGCAAGGCCTTACTCTGACTGTTTATAACCTTTAAGAGGCCTCTGAGATCAGTAAGAGGGGTCAAGTGATGTTATTGTTTTGGTGACAGACGGAAGATCCCTAGTAAATGATGGTGGTCTGGGAGTCATTAGAGAGTGGAGCACTTCATCTGCTCAGAAGCTGAAGTGGGAAGCAGCTCTGGAGGGCAGCTCCTTGGCAGAGAAGCACATCTTTAGGAGGCCAACACTCCACAGGTGAGCCACTGAAGCAGGGTGACCAGATACTGCATTAAAGGAGAGCAAAGACATGCAAGACTTGCATTGTTACTGGTGCCAGTAAGTGGGTGCTGGTTTCAAAACCCCAACCAGTGAAGCCAGGAGTCAGGACAGAGGTTCACCAAATGCTCCAAGAGTGGCAGGGGCTGCAAAACTGTGTTGATGGCTGCACCTTATACTGCTAGGAAGCATCAGGGTAATTGAGATGTGAGCCTTCACTGAGGGAGACATTGCTAGTCCCTAGGAACCAGTCTCACTTGTCTGTTCAGACTTAGAAGCATCTTCCTGAGAACTCCTGATCTTAGCAGAAGCATCATAACCCAGCCCAGCAGCACACCACCTCCCTCCTGAGGTCTGCTGGCTAGCCTTGCTCTGCAAACACACACAGGAGATCTTAGAGGCACAAAAGATGTCACCTAGAAGTCAAATTGAGCTGCAAATCATGGCACTAGAGTTCCCTTCACTGCCAATTTCAGGAAGAAAAAGCTCTCAAGCTTCACGTTCCACTTTCTGTTCAACACCTGGACAACCAGTAAATATATATATATTTTTTGTGCCCCACTGTGGCACAGATGAGCTGTCTAGAAACACAGTGCAGAAGTGTCAGTGGAGCATGAGATCTGTGTGAACAAAGACTCCACCAGACACTGAGGGAAACAAAGAGGAGAATCCAATCCTGTTGGATCTGGAAAGCACACAGCACAGAATGGCTGTGCCTCATTTCAGCACACTTCATTTGCCACACAGAGAAGAATCCACTTGACTGCAAAAAAAAAATAAATAATAAATCCACTTTCTGCTAATCTAAAGTCATTGTTCAGAGGAGCATGTGGATGCACTCAGAGAGCATTTCTGCAGCAGGCTGCCTGGGAAACCTGGGAAGAAAACCTGGAAGGAAACCTGGAATTTTGTTAGGGATGGGCCCTAAGTGTGAAATGATGGTCTGGGCATTTCCATCCTCCAGACAGAGGCAGGACACCACGTCAAGGAGGTAGGATCAGGATGACAGTCCTGTTTTGTGCACTACAAAGCTGGAAATCCTCCTTCCTTGGAGCTAGGGGGTTTGCATCCCTGCTGCAATTTGAGAGGAGGGGGATGCAGGTGGAACAGGGGAAAGAGAAGCTTCAAGCACTGGTTCCAAACTTCATTTCTGAATACTGGGCTGTGGGACTAGAGGTGCATCTGTCACCTTGGTATGGTGGAGGGAACACAAAATACCATTCCCACCCAGAATTTATCATCTTTTGTTACAGATGGCAAGTCCAGTAGTGTGTCTGCTGGAAGGTTCTGTAATTCCTCTGAGTTATTAGACTCTTCAGTCCTACTTTACCCAGAAGATGACATTTCTGCTGCCTACTTCAGGCTCTTGAACCTTCACTTATTACATATCACTAGTTCCAATATATTCCCAGTAAGACTCCCTGCGGGTCAGCAGAATATGCCAGAGGGCTGGTGGAGATTATGAACATTTATTTTAAAACCTCTGTTCTCTGTAGCTCCCTGTCACAGGAACAATAGGGTAGCAAAATTAGGACCAAGCACAGCCATTAACTAGGAGGGGACAAAGCCACAGAGTGGATTGCTGAGCAAAAATAGCGGGTTTATTGTCAATATTTTGCTTAACGGGGAGCCAATAAAGCAACTGCAAAATGCTAACAATGCTCTGAGATAACACTGCACGTGCAGAGCTGTCCTGAATCCTCTGAACATGCTGCAAACCTCTATCAGTCAGGACAGAGGAGCAACCATCAATCATGGTAGCCACAAAACCAGCACATCTTTAACAGGTGATGGGCTGCCAGTGGCACTGAGAGCTGGCCAAAGCATCTTAGCCATAACCAGTTTAACCAGTATGGGGTCACACATTGAGCAGGGCAGCATTTAAACCAGTTTAACCAGTATTGAGCCTCTCAGTGCACTGGGATCACTGAGCTTTTTTCATAAAAAAAAAAGCAATTCAAGTGTCCTCAAAACACGATGGCAGGTAATGGAAAGAATCCCTCAGAATAAGTGAATTGTGGGAAGACTGTCACTTCTCCACAAGTCATGGATCTTGACCATACTCTGCCCATATGGATCTGGGGACAGTGTCCAGCTCCCCAGGAGCCCATCCCTGCAGGGACTGAGTGACCAGGGTCACTCCACACTCAGGAGGGAGATGGGAAGACAAACCATCATGTCAGGTACAGTCCTGGGGCTTAATGTGATGAGAGATGTGAGGATCACCCCTTTCATGAAGGCAAAGCTTGGCTGTGCTCTCAGAGATTCATGACAATGGTCTGAAAAAAAAATAATAATTATAAAAATAATAATAAAAATCAGTCCAGCCAGCTAAAAATTCATTAAAGTGAAAAGTGACTGAATTGTGTGGAACACTGAGAAGTTCAAGGATGTACTAAAAGCAAAGTGTCTGATTAAGACAAAAAAGACTATTGCAAGAAAAATTATGTAGACCTCCAATATAGCAAGAAGTAGAAGAGATGCTGAAGAAGACTGAGGGGAAAAGCAGCCCCTGGATCATTCCTTTGTACAAACAGCTGCATTTATGACACGGGCTGGGTCTCACATTCAAACAACTCTGACCCTGGTTTGCCAGGCAAAAATGCTGGGGTGTTTTTTTAAGTAACATATGCTAAAAATTAGGAGATGCACTCCTAAAATAATAATAGGAGTCCACGTGCTAAATAAAATCCTAGGATCACCTCCCTTTTAACACATTTAAACCACAGTAAGATGTCTGTACTTTGGTTTTACTATGTGTGAGCTAAGAATTTTTTACTGCATGCTTTTGAATAGTAATGATGAGCCTTAATAAAAAAAAATAAAATCAAGTGTATTGTCTTTATTATGAGTGTATCAGGGTTTTGAAAGAAACAGTCATTCTCTTTTATGAAGAGGAATGCAAAAACATAGCCCCTCTCTGTCAGAGCCCAGCATCAAAGAGCAAATGGCCTACAAGCAGAATATTACCCAATTGGAGAAGTGCTGCAGCAAGACCTTGAATTCCAGTCTAGCATTTGATTTAGTGATAATCCTCCAAAAGCACTTCTGCAGCTGATAAACAGGGGTTCAGGATCCAGTTGTTGACACGTGGTAAGGAAATGAAACACATTCTCCCTGGATGAAGTTCCCATTCTGCTGGGTGGAACAAAGCACACTTGTGCCTCGTGTCTCTGGGGCACCTTTTAGAGCAGGGAGGAGAACTGAAAGTCATCTGCAGGAAGCAATAGAGCCTCAAGTGCTAAAAAGACCTGAATTCAATAGCTCGACTGTCACAGCCACTCCTGAGCCTTTGGAAATGAAGGAATTCCAGTTTCAGCCTCACACCAGAAAGCCAGGGCACGAGATTCCTTGGAAGGCCAGAGCTGCTCCACACAGCTCCCTGCACAGGGAGGTCACTCACTCTGCCTCTGCAGGTCAGGAGACACAGAAACCTCTCTAAAGTAGGGAGGGTAGAAAGTTAGGTTCACTAGAATATCACCAACCAAGANTATATTATTCTGCCCCTTGATTAAGAGTAGATAATTCAGAATCATTGTTGCATTTGCTGTTCTGTAATATTAAGACCATTGAGTACCAAGCAGCAAACTACATTTTCTAATTGAAAACATGCACANACTGTCACAGCCACTCCTGAGCCTTTGGAAATGAAGGAATTCCAGTTTCAGCCTCACACCAGAAAGCCAGGGCACGAGATTCCTTGGAAGGCCAGAGCTGCTCCACACAGCTCCCTGCACAGGGAGGTCACTCACTCTGCCTCTGCAGGTCAGGAGACACAGAAACCTCTCTAAAGTAGGGAGGGTAGAAAGTTAGGTTCACTAGAATATCACCAACCAAGAGAAGATATATTAATATATCTTCTATTTTCAGAAATTATCCACTTTTAAAGACGAAATGGAAGTGTTAGCAGGCCNTTTCTAATTGAAAACATGCACACATTAAAAAAAATAAATATATATACTTTTTGAAAACATAGAAAATTACATAGCAACAGTGCAGGAGCTTCTGGACAATTTCCTTTCCCTGGCTTCCAGTGGAGGGTTTAATCCAGAGAGACAACCCTGAGCAGACAAAGGCTGCTTGTAAACACGGGAACACTGCAATTGCTGGGCTAGGTCAGATTAATAGGCCATTTAGTTCAGTAACCTCTCATTTGACAGCAGACAGCATCTGATGCTTCAGGGAAAGGATGAAGAAATCTCTAGGAGAGCAATTACAGGGAAACTTTCCCATAACATTTCTTTCTAACTCCCATCATCTGCTGGATGGCACATTCCTTGGAAAAGGAGATTTTCTCTTGGTCTTTTCTTTTTATTTGGGATTTTTTTGTTTGGTTTCTGGTTGGTTTTTTCCTGTTTCTTGGTATGGGTTTTTTTACTACTCTGAATAACACAAATAATGCTAAATAACACCCCCAGCACTGTGGATATTTTCTAGATCTACATTCCATGTGTTTTTAATCCTCAAAATCGTTGGCCCTATCAGCATGGAGTGGCACCAGGTTTCAACATCACCCACGTGCTGCTTAAAATAATATTCTACTGTGCTTATAAATCCCTCTCTTGTTTTCTCTGAATGAACCTGTGTAGTCATAGGACCCAGGGAAGTTCAGTGGATGGAACTCACCCTCTTCCGGGGTTTCTGCTGCTCTGCTTTTCTCAACGCTCTTCAGAGAGGGCAAAAATCCCTCCAAATTCCCTAAATGTCTCAGGACAAATATTAGCTTCTTTTGTCCAATGCACTCATCCATTTAACTGCTAGTGGATCCTTCTCTGAATGCCACCCATCTAGTTAACAGCTTCTTAGATTGCAGGGCAAACACTTCTCAGGGCAGGAAAGGGAAGAAAAAAAATCAATTCTTGACTAACAAGTCAAAAGTAGCAAGTCCTTTCTCTAATTAAGGCATTGACTGTTGTCTAAGACTGCACTAGAATTATCTGTACAGCCACTGCCGTGTTAAAACTCTAGGTAAATATTAGTAAAGAAACAATTAAGCTAATTAATAACAGCAGCTGACAGAAGACTGCTGAGAGGGCTCCATTTGCTCCCTAGACAAACACCATCCCAGTGGCCTAATGAAGCCAGGAGGGAACTAATAAGCACCCAAACTGCCCCAAAACTCTGTTTGCATCTGGAAGGAAGCACTTAGGCTCTGCAAATACCAAACCATCACCAAGCAGCTCATGGGAAGCTCCAGGCCTGGGGGGCAGCAGCAGCTCTTGGGAATTCTGCTCCATCACTGCCCAGACCAGCAGTGGAAGCAGCTCCCTGACACTGCTGAGCTCCCCCTCAGTCTCCTCTCCTCCAGGCTAAAGAGCCCCAGCTCTCTCAGCCTCTCCTCAGCAGGGAGATCTCCACTCCCCTCAGCAGCTTGGTGCCCTGCACTGGACTCTCTCCAGCAAAACTCTGTCTTGTCTGAACTGGGGTGTCCAAAACTGGACACAGTGTTCCAGGCGGGGTCTCACCAGTGCAGAGTAGAGGGGGAGAAGAACCTCTCTTGATCTGCTGGCCACACTTCTAATGCATCCCAGGATGCTCCTGATCTCAGCACAGCTTTCCAACACATCACTGCAGTTTTCCCCTCCATGCCAGGCAAGGTGGGGGTAAAATGTTGGTTAGAAATGCCACTGTGATCTCAGAGTTTATTCTTCACAGGACTGAGATGCTCCAGCAGAGGCTCCAATTAACAGCACTGCACAATCAGCAAAGTCAAAGAGTGAAACAGAAACTCTAAATCAACTGAGGTGGCTCAAAAAGGGACAAACATGTAAGAAGCAAGTTCAAAAATACCAGAAAGCACTTCTAAGCAACGTCAGGCTGACTGAAATCTTCAGAGTTGGGGGAAAAAAAAAAGGAAAGTGTTGTGACAAGCAATCTAAACAAACGTTAAGAGTGAAGTTTGACAAAGATAAAATATCTGCCAACCACCCAAAACACAGATGAAGCTGCCATTCAGTGAGGGCCAAATAAAACAAGATGTAGCCAGGCAGTTTCTGACAGAACAGTGAGGGCATTGTTAGGTCTCCTTATAGACCCCCTTTCTTTGTGAAAAAATAAAACATAAATACATTAAAAGGCACACCAGTAAGTGGAAAAGTGTCTCCACTGCAGCACAAGCCTCAGGCTGCCTCTATTGAGCTGGGGAAAAAAGGGGGTTGCCCCCCATGGATTCTGCTGAGCATGGGGGTGCTGCAGATCCTGGAGGTTTCTGAGGTCCAGAGCAGGAGATGCGAGAGATTACAGGGAAAATTCACTGGAGGAAGAAGAGGTAGAGGCAGCAATCTGAAGTTTTAGGGAAGATTTTTGATTTAGTAAAAGCCTGATTAATTTAAAGAATTTTAAATTTATTTTTTAATTTAATTTAAATTAATTTAAATTTTCATGTAATTTTTCAAGGCTTTTTAAATAAAGGACCTCTTCATTAAACATCAACCACCTCATCCTTCCAGTGAGCTTGCTGCAAGTCAAAGGTTACTAACTGAGCAGACTTGAGGGTCTTTATATTTCTAAGGAACAATAACACATTCTTTTTTTTTCCTCCATACATTTCCTAACAAAGATGCAAAACCCAGCAGCACAGAGAGCATGGTGCCAAAAACAACCCACCTCAAACCCCCAGAACCCAACACACAAACTCTGCAGGTTTGCTGAGCTGCAGCTTTTCAGAATTGGACTGTAAAAGCAGCACCCACCCCTCTAAAAACTTCATTTTAGGATTAAAAGGATAAAATATCTACATTTCAGTAGCAGGGAAAATACAAAAGCCCATTGATGGGAACCAAAATACATTTTTTAGGGGGGAAAAACCCACTTTAAATGTTCTAGAGAGATCCTGATGTGGTTTTCCCTGTTCATAGCAACATTTCAGGAGGAATAATTTCTGGAAGTGACACACTTCATTTCTAACTCAGCTTTTCAGGACAGTCACCATCCTGAGCTCTCAACACAACCTCCTCCCTGCTCCACAGCAGAATCCACACAGTCACTGCTGGGGGATCTCCACAGCCCCCCACCACACAGGGCTCACTTGGCCCCACAGAAACCCCCCCAGACAAGCCCCACACCCCACCCTGCAGACACAGAAATCCAAATTATCTCAGTGTTACCTGCATCCAACATCTTCAGGTCCATGCAGACACCTTCTAGGGACTAGAGGTTCAAGGTGAAGCAGGTTCTGCTCCCAGAGGGGCTTTGTGCTCCCGTTCTGAGGGTCCTGAGCCCCACCCCCCTGCTGGGTGTGACCTCCAACCCATCATTGGGCTCAGCTGCAGAGCAGCCCAGCTAACTCACTGCACCTGCTGCACTAATCCTGCTGCCCTTTACACCCCACAGGCAGCACCCAAACTCACAAGCTGGATCTGAAGGCCACCTCCAAAAATGTTTTGCAAGAGGTTTCTGGCCTCTAAAGCAAAAAAAAAATTCATTGTTTTAGCAGCTTCACTCTGTTTCCTTGCAAGTGTCCCATGGGTTTCTTTGCTGGTCAGTTGCATTGCATTTTAATTAATTATGCACATGAGATCTGGATTTTCTGCAAGTCATTTCAGCCCAGAACAGCCTTTGCTCAGGCTCTGAAGGCAGCCCAGGTCACAGCAAACTGAGGAAAGCCTCCATCTTTTCTCTTTTGCTGTTCTCTGGATTGAATATTTAAACTTACTAACCAAAATAACTGTATTTGGACCCAATAATGCCACAATTCACACTTTAAACCATCATGTGTCAACTATCACTGTTATTATTCCTTTTAACAGAGCAAGTTGGGAGGGTTATAAAGCATCAGCTTGGAACAGCATTCCAGGAAGACTTGGGTTGTCAGCAGGGAAGGAGGTGCCTGCAGCACAGAAGGGAAAGCAGAGGCTGTGTCTCACCTCAGGGGGACTGGAAAAGGAACACTGGCAAGATAAACTCCAAGGTTTCTCCCCAGTGGGCTTTAAGGGCTACCTGGGGGAGGTGTTCCCAGCTGGGGTTAAGCAGGCACAAAGCTCTCAGCATCTTAGAGCTGGGCTTGGATTGCATCTATCTGAGACAGCAGCTCCAAGTTCAAGATAAGGAGGTGCAAGTGTAATTTTTTGTTCTGTAATTTCAATTTATTGCTTATAGGCTACATGGGGGAAATAAATCCAGAGACCATATTGCCTGGCTTGGATTTTAATTAAGTAAGTGCCTGGCAATAGGTAATGGGGATTTTCCTCTGCCTTCTCATGCTGCCCAAACAGGCCTTCCTACAACCATGGCATGGATCAAGATATTCATTAAATACAACCAACTTTATTGGCATATCAGCTAATTAAAATGTCTCCACCTATTTCACCTTTATGTCCTCATTGACACAACCCCTGTATTCCACATTCTCTCCATAGGGATTGGTTGATGCCACTGATGTTCTCACTATTGCTTAGCAAACCTTCTTGTGCTCACCCTGCAGCACCCCAGTGAACAGACTGGGAGTGGGCATGAGACTGGGAGAACTGGGACACTGCCCAGAGGGATATTCCAAGTCAGATGACAGTGCTCTCAGGGAACAGAGAAGGAAGGGGAGACATCCATAGTTCTGCTGTTTGTCTTCCCAACACAAGGCTACAAATACTCACTTTTTTTATCTTGTTCATCTCTAGTTGTGTTTAATTCATGTAAATATTCCACATTAATTTAGCAGATCAAAGAAAAATCTTGATGCAACAGCTGACTCAGCATCACTGCATCCTTGGGATCACAACACAGAAATCTGAAGCTGGATCTCCTCCTTAGCCAACCTCACCCTCTCTAACCACAGAATAATCCTGGTTGGAAGGCACCTCCTAGATCAGCAAGTCCTACAGCAGCAAACACCTAAATACCCAATAATAATCCCTAGGATAAACTGAATGCAGATCCAGCTGGAGCAACACACCCCAATAGTTCAGTGATGGGCAGGGCAGTGGCACATGCCAGAGATGTGACCTCAAGATGACCAAAAGTCACTCACAACTTTGTAAAATGAGCATAAAAGCAAAAAATAACCTCATTTAGGCCCTTTGGGGTTGTGATAGCCCAGCAGGGCACGGGGGACGGGGCTGCTGGGTTCAGGTCTGACTCAGGGAAGTCATTTAACTCCCTTTTTCCATCTGTGAAATGCAGATCAACAAGCCCTTCCACCTGAAGAGAAGTAAAATACTCCAGGCTGGCAACATCATTAACTAGGAATAACTAATATCTATTAGTATTTGGTGCCTGTGATTGGCTCTGGCAGCAGTTTTGCTGGGATTATGGGGAAACATGGCTCACAGTTTAGTCCAGGTAACAACTTCATTTCCATAGCCATTCAGAAAAGGGCAATGGACTTGCTCCTAAGTGAATTCCACACCCCAAATCCATTCAGTGCCTAAGGAGAAAAAAAAAAAGCCCTGAAAAATAAGGCAGCATATTCCAAGAGGGCTGTTTTATCTCTCTGATATGTTTCCTGCATCTCCTGGTGATTTACAGTAATAGGTAATAACTAGTGTACATTAGATCTAGTTTTTAATAACCACAGTTCCATTATATTTCATTTCCCAAAGGGACTATTTGTGTTTTTTCATATCTTTAACTGTAAAACTGTAAACTGCTCTAATCAAGCATTGCTTTCTCTTCTCTTCTGGACATCCTCAGTTGATTATAATCACTGCCTATTGAACTTCTCTTCAAAATGTTAATCATGAAATGAAATAAAAATGGCTATTATTACATTATGTCCTGCCCCATTCATTCACTCTTCTCTACCCAGGGCACCCAGAATACAATGAATTGTAAATCAGAAAAGAAGAAAAAAAGGAAAAGAAGAAAGAAGAGAGAGAGAGGAAGAAAAAAAAAACAAGGAAAAAAAAAGAAAGAAAAAAGGGAAAGAAAAATAAAAATAAAATTAAAAAAATAAAATTAAAAAAAGGTTTAAAAAAAAAATCCAAACCATTTATTTGATGATGACAGAGCTGGAGAAGCCACCTGATGAAACTGAAAGCACATGCTATTCTGGTGTCTGTAAAAGATACCTAGACCCTGCAAGTATGTTCTGAGGTACAGCACTCACTCTTTGGATACAATAAAGTGTATTAAAAAAAGAGCTGAACTGGTACAAGTACACATGGTACACTGCTTTTTTGGGAACTAGGGACTTGCTCCCACAACCATCTCCTGGCACCACAGGAGGAGAATATGATTCAGAAGGTGCCAACACCTCAGTGGGCACATCAGGGTGCAGGGTGAGCTGGTTTCCAGTCTGCACCCCCATTTCAGGATGCTGTGACTGACAAGTGACTGACAGGGTCACTCTGGGGGTGGTACCAGCTGATAATCTCCACAGGAACATTTTCAGCAGCCTCACACACAGAATTCCAGAGATTTCCAGGTTTCCAGCACTAAAATGTCACGTTGGGAAGACCTCAGGTCCTTGGTTTAACCTGCAGCCAGGACAAAGGACAGAACCCACACAAAGCCTTCCTTTTCTCTGCTTTATATATATATTTTTTGCTACTTCAGGATACCAGAACCCAACCCCCAGTGTGTCCATCACTCCAGCTTGCCAAGTCCAACCAAATTCTGTCTGTAACTGCATCCAGAGCCACAACCCCAGCCTATGGAAAGTAAAGAGCACCTTAGGAAAGAGTTTCAGTGCAACAGTTACCAGAATTAAAACTTCTTTAGTGTCCTCTAAGCAGCAGCAAAGGATGAGTATTTGTAAGGGAGATTTTCTACACAGAGAAGAAAGTTGGCCAGCTTGAGTTCAGCCATCTGGCAAGTAAAATCAATGAACTAAAAGCATTATTAATTGAGACAATTGAATAGAGAGAGAGGCAGAGCTACTGACAGAGCAGAGGAGATAAAGCAGACAAACCATTATCACCAGTAGTAAATAACACTGAGCCAAACAGATATGATCAAAGTGGCATGGACCTAAGTACCTGTGATATTACTGCTGAATTTGATTTATTTTATCTTGTTATAATGTATATCACTTAAGTAAGCCAGTTCCTTCCAGGTATCTAATATCCCTCTGGAAGGAACAGGACTGGATGCCCAGACAGAAACTGATTAAATGAAAGGTTGGAAAACCTTAATGAGACAGAAAGGCAACAGAAACTCAAGAAAATTAATTTCCAATATAAGTAAAGCAAGAGGCCACTCTCATCATACAGATGATGAACACAGGACATGGATTTTTTTTTCCATTTTTTGGTCTGCTTTGCTAATTGTACCATGTAGGACATAGACTGACAGGGGAGGAAGAACATACATCATGAAGTTGCTTTAAATATATATATATATGTATGTATGTATGTATGTATGTATGTATATGTACATATATACACATATATATGTATATAACTATATAACCATATAACTATAACTATACAGTGGACTGAAAGATGCAGCTCCATGAACATGACACCAGCATTTGCCTCTGAGTGCTTTGAGTGTGGATCTTAAAATCCTAAATATGAAAACAAGGTGCAATTCCCCTCCAGAAGCAAAAGCACTGGTAATAAGGTATTGACTGGATATGGTTAATTATCTCATTCTGGTTTTGCTACTCAAGAATATTTTCATGGAAATTATTAAGGATACGTATTCCTGTCAGCCTGAAATAATTGGTAAAATATAGAGTATTTCACTAACATTTCTCCAAGTCTGAGACTACAAGTGACAGACCATCCATCCTGGCTTTGTGGTTTTCCTAACCAAAAAAGACCATTAAAAAATGAGTGCTGTGAACTTCATAACTATGCTGTGTTTCTTGTCATGCTGGGATTAGTAATAGCAGTGCTATCAAATATTACTGTGCAATAAAACCTGTGGTTTGCATTTAGATTACATTTGATTTCTTCATGTGGAAAATGCATGCTCTAATTTTCCTCTTACAGTAAAATTGATAAGACATGGAATACAACATCACAGCAGATGACACACTCAAAAGGTAGGCATGACTTGGTTTAGAGTCATCAAGCTCGTACTCCAGGCTGTGATTTTATGAGCCAGGCATACAAAAAGAGTAGCAAAAATATATAGAAATAAAAGTATACAGCAGTAAACAGGAAAAGAGAGCCAAGTTACAGAACAGATTGCACTGGATTTAGGCAGAACCAAACAGCTTCCACTGCAAACTCAGCTCTTGGAGAGCTCAGCAGCCAGTCACACAGCTTCTGCACAAAGGAAGGATTCTAGGCAGGGAGAAAAATCATGTAAATAGGACAGGCAGGGGGAAAAGAAATAAATAAAGTAATTTCTTTGAATATATGCTGTTCAAGCTCACAATATCATAAAGGGGCCCCTCCCCCTCCCCCTTCTTCCACGAAGCAGAAATCATCTATCACTCGGGGTTTTTTATAGTAGGTAATCTAGTGAAGTATTCTTTTCAGTGGTAGCTTTTAGAATATGTTTCAGAGAAGCTTCTATAAGCATCTAGGATCTTATTAACTACAAAAAAAAAAGGAGGTGCAGAGTGCAGAGTGTCTCCATGGGGACATGGCACATGGCAGAAGCTGTGAACAGAGCACTTCCATCACTGGGAGGGAGAGTTCTACAGCCAGGGATGGAGCAGAGAGCTCATTAGCATGGCAAAGCCATAGCCCTGGATATACTGCTATATTTTTGTGTGTTGTCACATTAACAAATTGCTGTTTATTAGCCATGATTTACTGAGTTGAGCCAAGCAGCTGGATGGAAAGCTCATGCAAAGAGCTGAGGGCAGAGTGATGTCTCAGCTGCTCCTGTGTGTAGCCAGCAGCTGAACTGCTCACACACCACAGCAGGAATTTCCCTGTTGCTGGGCTGGTATCAATCCAAAGCATGGGCAAGCTTGGCACGCTGAGGGTGAAGAGCTGCAGGGATTCCTCCCTTGGTGCTGCCAGGTTGAAGCAATGTCCCCATGCCACTGGTGTTCCAACATTCCCAGAGCCATGCCAGCTCCTGAGTGCAATGGATTCATCCTGAACTCTTTACCTCCCAGCACACAGGGGGTTTCTTGCTGTGGCCACCACGTTATCACCACATCTTCCTCCTCAGCTGAACTGGGTGCTGCTGCCTCATCCTGGATCCTGCTCTCACTCCAGAGTCCTGACTGCTCAAAGCCAAGGATGCCACTGTGCTCAAAGCTCCCAGGAGCACCAGCTCTCCTGAGGCAGTTAGAAATCAGTGTCCCCACACTGCTCCAGCCCTGCCTGCATCCACTGCTTGCTCTGGTTGGAGAAGTGCTGACGTCAGGACAAAGATGCTTTAACTGTATCATAAACACTCTCCATGGCTGTCATGCTCCTTTGCTTTTGCCTTTTGATACTAAAAGTATCAAAAAAAGAGGAATTGAAGAGTTGAATCTCATTTTTCTCCTGGAGAAAAAAGCCCCACCTGAGCAAAAGTAGAGCAGCAGTTCCCAGAGACAGCAGCAGATGAAGCTTCTTTCCCATTTTAGTACAGCCCTGACTGCCTGAAGTTCACACTGACCAAAACTTAAACTCCCTGCAGATTAAAGACTTTGGTGGGTTTTTTTCATAGCCCCTGTGCAAAATTGACTTTGGCACAACACAAGGTGCATTATTAATCAGCAGAGGTTTGTTTGAAAAGTAGGTTCTATTTATTCAGAGGTAGGACTGACTCCAAACCCAGGCTTTCTCTTCCACGTGGAATGTGAGCGTATCAGATTTGGTATTTGAGTTTTTAGCTCAGCTGTGAGGGGTGAAATTAACCTTGGAAATAAAACAGAGTCTACATGGTAACAGAAAAGGAAGCCACAGAATTTGGGTTGTTCTTTTTTCTAGTTTCAGGTATCAAAGTGAAAATGGCAAACCTCTCTGAGCAGTAAAACCTCAGACCACTTGTAGCATCAAACACATCCAGCCTCAGCCACCCATAACCAAACAAGATACCAAACCAAAGATAACCAAAAAGGCTCAAAAAAGGTCAGAAAGTTCCCTCCTGGGCAGCAATAACCTCCCAGTGCTCCCAGTAAGTATGTTGGTTGCAACAAAAATGCATTGACATGTGAATGATTCTACAGAGGAACTTGCCTACATTTAACACACTGCAGAGCCTGACCCAGAATAGCTAATCTGGGTGAAATTACAGTAATAAATTGCATTAATTTTTCCATCCCTGGACAAAACCTCATGCTCTCTCTAAAGCAACCACAACAGGCCAGACCTAAGTGGGACAGAAAGACCAGTCTCAGCGTGTGATGAAAAAGCACATTATTTGCAGCAATAAAACAGAACAGCCCCATGTTAATCACCTAAACCCATGGCTATGCAACACCCACCAGCTCCTGGGTGAACACTGCCTGGCAGCTCTTCAGGAGGCTGCAGCACTTAACAGGGACTAAGGAGACCAAGAAGGGTTTGCTGAGCAATGCACCTGCTCCCCTGCCTCCCTCTCCCATCTTGCATTAACAATTCTTCAGTGCCCATTATCCTGATTCTCTTTTCCATTGACATCAGTTTCCAGACCTTTTGGTGATGTAAACTCCTGTGTTATTACTTGGAAGCATTTCTGTGCTACCAGTTGGTGTAAAGAGTACAGGTAGGAACATCATTTTCTCTCTCTGGCTTAAAAAGCCATTTAGCTGTGGGTTTTGTTTCCCTATATATGATAAAAACACAGTGAAGGGGCTAAGTGTCTGTGCTAAAAACCCTACTCATTTATATATACACACTAATTATCTCTATTTATAAACACAAATCCATATATCTGCATATATAGATATAATTGACATGAACACACATACAAATACATTTATTTTTGAGAACACCAGCTGTCAGTGTGTGAGCTGGAACTCCTCTTCCTCCCAGCAGAATGCCAGGAACACTTCTCTAAGTGATGGTGGCACTGGTCCTGCTGCACACCAGTCAGTGAGCAAGTTTGCTCTGTTCCAAATGCTGCATCACCAGAGTTTGCATCTGTTGCAAATGGCTCATTTAATTCACCCTCAGAGGCATTTGCTTTCCACTTTTCCACTTTAGCAAGCAGTAAGCCAGCTAAGGATGCAGTACCAAAAACATGCCAGTGAAGGGCTGGGGCTTAAATTTATGCCCAGCATGCTTAGAGAGACATGCAAACAAATGCTAGATATAATCAGATGCAGCTCTGGGATGGATTTTTTTGCTTGTTCTTAAAGAATTTCTGGAAGACAAATCTTAAACAAAAAGCTTGCAATTAAATTCATCCAGGGAAAAGTTCATCTGGCTGCCAAGAACAGGCTCAGGGTCCATGACAAACACAGAGCCACAATAAAAATTAACTTGTAAAATGCTGCTAAATTCAACCAACATGCTATAAAAAGCACATGCAAGGATTAACTAGAGGCACAGCTCTTAGAAGCACCCTGGGAGCAGGATAGTGGGCTAAATAAAGTCACCCAGTCTTGAAATCCACAGATTTTCTCTATGAAAAGAGGGAGGGAGGTGTTCAGGGGGTTTGGATATTTATTTTTCCCTGACTGAGGGAGAAATAAAGCAAGGTGGCAACTTGGAGAATCAGTAGGGTAGTTTTGATGCAGAGTATTTAGCAGAAAAATAACCACACCTAAATCCTGCAACATCTGCTTTTATCAGAGACTCACCTATTTCCAGAAAGATGACAACTGCTTCGAAATCCACTTCCACAAGAAAATTAAGGGAAAAATACAAATCCTGGGGATGTGCAATGCTCAGTGTTCAGCATTTGCCAGCAGCAGCCCCTGCTGTGCCACTGAGTGGGAAAAGGCTCCCACAGCATCCAGAGAGCAGCAGATCCTGGGCTCCCAGTCCATCCTGCAGAAACACACCTCGTTGACTTGTGTGGATCTCCTTATTGCAGTTGACATGGGCTTGCCCAGGGGACTGACTTGTTGTTCCATAAAGATCCTTACATAGGCACTACTGATGAAACATTTAATCCAAGCCCTGGTATCAAATGGCCCCTATTGCCAGGGACAGTGATAGAAAAATCTATTTGCCAATTAAAGAACTGCATGCAAAGCTCTGACTGTTTATTATGCCTTTTAACATAGTTCAGCTGCTCTGGATCACATCCAGTGAGCTTCACATTGTACCAAAACCCTGCATTCCACACAACTTAGCAGTTAACATGCTTTAAGCCCTTTGGTTTTTAAATACACCTTCTCACTCACGTTGTTATGAAGTGTTTGCTTGGGTGAGGGAATCCATTCTGCACACAAATGCCCCTTCCATCACTCAGCCAGCCACACATATTGCTGGGGACCTCTCTCTGTTGATAATGAAATGATGATTTATGCTTACAATAGAAGGTTGGATTTTAGTTGTTGAAAAAAGCACTTGAAAAACTCACAGTGTTTACTCTAAATGAGAAGGGACGTGCAAAGGCTCTTCATTTTTTTTACTAAAACTAAGGGCATATGTTGTGATCCCAGGAGTCTAATAAAACTCTGCATAAACAGCACCATGAGGAAAGCTAAGATGAAGAGTTGGGATGAACACTTAAGCCTGGGTTAGTTTTGTTTGAGCTTCCACCACACAGAAACGAGGCAGCAAGTGAAGCAGCAGGAATTAAAAGGGATTTTAGGCAGAGCTCCATCCACGTGTGGAACACTCACCATTAGATCCAGGTGTGGAACTCCATGGAAATAGACTGGAATGGAACTAAGTGCTTCAGGGTGCAAACTCCAGCTCATCTCTGCTGAGAATGGGCTTACCTTGAAATAACCAGTGTTTATCACAAGTAGAAATGCACATCTTTGGGATAGAGATGGGAGTTTGGTTTCATTTTAGAATGAGGGAGGAAAAAATCAAGGGATTTTAATAGGTATAACAGCACTGAATAAAGAATGGGATAAAAATACTGGAAATTGAGAGCATACAGCTGAAATTAAAGAGTGAAGAGTGAAAAAGACTTTCCATAAAGAGGGAAAAAGTCAGGATATGGAAGGTTTTCTTCTTTTAATCACCAGAGAATTGTTGAGGGGTTTTTTTTCCCTTAAAAAAATTACCAAACGTAAGTTAGTCTCTTACTCCTATTCCCCACTGCCATAAATTTAGTATAAACGAATAAAAAACCAGACTTAGTGTTCCAGAATGAACATTGATCCTTTTGCATTTTGTATTAAGATTTCAGTTACTGTTTGCAATGTCATTTTTAACTTTAAAAGCACCTTGTCAGAATGAGTTATTGTTTTTACTGTACCCATTTCTGGAGAAAATGGTTCCATCTTGCTTTATCAGATGAACAAAACAGTAGATTATCATTTATGGAAAGCACTGTTTTCATATTTCAGCATTATTCCTGCATTTTAATAACCCTTTCAATGTACACAGGCTGACACTGTTGGGTAGGAAGCTTCACTTGAAGAGTTTTTGTGAGGTAAAATCCCTGATTTAATTATGTTGCTGTGCTAAGGTGCATGAGGAAAATAACTGTAGCGTTACCTTTGACTGCATTAAATGGAGCCTCTGAAGTAAGTAAATAAATAAAATGTTTGTGTAGCAAATAAAGTTGATGTCATGCCAAATTACAGTATCTCTCTTCCTATATTTATAGCTGTTTATACAGGAAAGGGTCCAGACTCAGTCCTTACAAACTGTGTTTGAGCCTCTTTTATTTCCTTTATTTCTCCCTGCTGGGCAGACATTAGTAATCACAAAAATAAGTCCTCTCAGAATTCAATCCATCTCACATCCAGCTTCATCATATGCAACTCCTAACTGGAGAGCCCAGTCCTGAAATGATGGTTTTTGGGGTTCCCAGCCAGTGAACTGAGATTTCCACTTAGAGAACTCCCAGGTGCTTCCTGAAGAAACTATTTGCCAACTTTCCTAAAAATTCCATGTTGGTTTGTTTGTTTGGAGTGAGCCATCTCTGGGAGAGGTGAAAAACTCACTAATGAAAAACTCACTATAAACTGCTCAGACTTTTTAGCACATTTCTTTAACCAGCTCAGCCAAACACTTGGGGAATTTCTTTATTATTAAATTATCTGTTGCTTCTCAAGTTTCTCTTCCAAACCCAAAGCAGCAACTAATAAAACCCTTTCTTTCACTCTCCTAGGGTTCTCACCTGTAGCATTACAATTAATCTCACGTGGCATTATAATTTAAAATTATTTTAATAATTTCATAGCCTAGAAAATATCTCCAAATGGGCCAAAGCCCCGTGAAGGAATGCTCCTCAACTCAGCAGTTCTCAGTGCTGACTATTTTTTGTTGGCTGCATCACAATGAATACATTGCCTTCTGCATCTATTCTCCTGCCCAGTGGTTCTGAGGTGGCCCACTTTTGTTTTCCTGACTTTCACAAACATGCTTGCAGCCACTGAGAGGCTCTTCACTATGATTAATGGCCTCCCATTGGGCATACGGAAAATTTCCCAGCCTGGTTCCCTTGAGAATGCTCCACTACATGGATTTCTAGGCAAAGCTAGATTAAAAGAGGAGGAGCAATAGCTATAGTCCACCTACCCCACAGCCATCCATTATATACAGTTATAAATCAAAGTTTTCAGCCAGAACAAAGCCCAGTGTGGCAAACAAACAAGGGCGTTCACAGCAAATTGTTTGGAAGCAGAAGCAAACTCTTGATAGAAACAAAGGGGCTGGCAAAGCCACTGTCAATATCACTGCAAAGTCCCCTTGATTTATGAAGAATTAGACACAGTGGATCCAATTACTGCTGAATTAACTTAAACAGAAAGCAGCAAGTGGAAAAAATAAGCAAGGAGATGGATTTCTCTTTTGAGAGGAGGGGGAAAAAAATGGTGCAATTCTATATCATAGTTAATTGAAGACAGTAACTGGAATCATAAATATCTGTACTTTAACTCTCTGTATTTGTGTTTCTTGGCTTTTGGGTTTAAGCTCTCTCTTTCATGAGCACTGCTCTGTCTAGCTCATCCATATTTCATCTCCAGTCTGTTTGTTTTCCTGGCTATTTCTGCCTCTGTGCCATAGATGATTTTTATCAGTTTGGATATTTTTAAATACCCTTCACACACAATCTGCTTTCAAACAAGATAGATGAGAAACCCAGGAGGGGACAGCAGACAAAGGGCTGTTTGCATCTCTCCTCACGTGTCTCTTCCCTTCTGGACAATGGGAATCATCTGCAAAGAGCTTGGGTCCCCCTTTATGCAGACATTTAAAATCCCACTTTTTGGTACACATCCATTTTTGGAAAGCCAAAGAATGCAGCATCAGTCACAATGGAAGATCCACCTGAAAAAATCAGCAGCTATTTTTTCTGCTCACTGCAGAACATTTTCACACAGACTCTGGTTGTCCTGAAGAAACAGATGCTCAGGAATTTGCAGCAGGACTTCCAATGCCTCAGATGCTTGTGAAAAAAAATTAGTTTTGACAACTCTAACTAAAGCTGCAGGGCCAAAGAGTCATCAGGATGCCTGGGAGAGAAATCTTACCCCAACCTGACTCTTCCATGGCCCTTCCCTGTGCTACAGCCCTCCAGCTTCCAACAGGTGGCAGAGGGAGGTGCAGGTTCTGTGCCAGATACTGCAGCTCTGAGTGTGTCCAGATTTCTCTGATCCATCCTCAGGTTCCTGTGTCCCCTGCAAAGCTCTCTTGGAAGAGCCTGACACATGGCCAGTGGTGTAAAGACACCACCCACTGTGGGTTGCAGGATCCCTGTGGCTCCCAGGACACTGGTCCAGCACCATTCCCAGCAGACAGCTCTAGTGATGGGGAGTCCATCATCTCCTCCAGCAGGCCACCATGAGCTTCACCTGCTCCTTGGGAAAGGTTTTCTAACCTTCTTCTCCTGACTGGCTGGCTGGCTCTGTACCACCTAGTGCAGCACACCTGAAAATGCCAGACTGCAGCCTCCAGCAACCACTGAAAACTGCAGTTTATGCCAAAATGGGGCCAATTAGTACATACTTGCATTTTCTTTTATGTCTCCTAAGTGTGTGCATTCTAGATAAACCTCAGGATTTTCAGCCAATCACATTTTTCTATCAGATTTCCAGCTTAATGTTTGAGAATGTGGGGAAAAAAAATTACCATTATCATTATTTTATCCCCAGATTTCTGATTACTCTAGTAAAAATACAAGAGCATTTTGAAAGGTACTCTCCTAAAGTTACCCAAATTATCCTAGGCAATGTTCAGCACACAGTTCTGGGTATGAACTTGGTGACTGGACAAGAAAGAGCAGAGGAGGAGAAACCTCCCTTGCACACACACTAAGAAGTTATGTCTGAACCATAGAGATTCCAGAAAAACATTGCAGTTGCAAAATGACTCTTTGAAGTCACAGATTCAAGCACAGCACCTCATCAAGAAAGCAAATCAAAAAGCCCAGCCTAAAAGCTTTCTTTTCTTTGCCTTTTTTCTTTTTTTATTACTCATTTTCAAATGTTCATTTCTTGCACATTTACCACAGTTCATTTCAGCTGAACAGAACCCCCATGTTCACGATTTTTGCCTACAAGAATATTAAATTTCTGTGCATCTGTCTTCTCTCTAGGGGTTTCTCCAGGGAATAGAGCAGTCTATTTGTTTTTCTATTGATCTTGTATCTAAATACTGTTTTCTCCCTTTCAGAAAACAAAAAAGAGAGCTGCCAAAGAACCAGCAGTGTCACTGCAGAAATGTTTTTCTTAGCTGGATGAAACGATGGCAGGGTGAGATTGGGATAAAAATCTTTTCCCAATCTGTTTTAATAAGCATACTTCCAGATAGGGATATGCTAGATAGTGGTCTAGGCATGCCCCAGGCCAATGCTCCATCTTTCATCCTTTTCACCCATTTCAGACTGACAGCTAAATTAGCTCATGAAAAATGCTCCCCTAGGCAGTCCCCAGGAACCTGCCATCCAAGGTAAGCTGCAGCAGGAGGAAGGGGGGAATAGAGATGGAAAAGCTGCATTTACATCACTTGGTAAAGAACAAATTGAGGAGACAAAAAGGATGGAATGGATAAAAATTAAATAACGTTGTCACGCTGGAAAGAGAACTAGAAATTGGGATTGAATGTTCTCTGAAGCACTAGGTATAAACTGACCTCTTGCAGGCTTGCAGTTGCTGCAGGTAGTGAATCCAGCAAGTTTACAGATCCCAAATGGATTGGCTTTTTCTAGCCATACACTTCAGGCTCAGGACCACCCAGTTACTGAGAGGTGTTCATCAGAAAGGGCAGGGCAATAGCTGGTCAGAAAAGGCAAGATACCAACAACCTCTGGCATCACACTGCTCATTTTCCTCTGGGGCAACCCCAGATGCTGGGTGTTCACAGCACAGATGTGCTGAGGTCCTGGGAGGAAGGACAGAGCTGCCAGTTCAGAGCAGTTCAACACTTGACCAGTACCTACCTGACCCAGCCACTGGAGCTGACTGCAGCTGATGTTTAACATTTCTCTCCCCACCAAAGAACTGCTTCAAACATCCAGCAAAAAAACCTCTGGAACAGGCTTAGTTCTATCTGAACTTGCATTTTTTGGTGTTTTTTTTCCCCCCACCACGCTCTGTAATAGGTAAATTGCAGTTTAAAACCAATGACTTCGTTACAGTTAGTGACTTCTTTCATGGTAGCAATTTCCCCTGGTGTTATTTATGGTACCAGAGAACATTAGCAATGATATTTACAATTATGGCTCCAAATATTGTGCAGTATTCTGCTAAGCACTGTTATCAATTTTCCTTCTGCTTTATTGGCCTCTATATATTTGAATTTCAACAGTTAATACTACAAACCTAAAACGATAACACAGATATTTGCACCAAAAAAAAAACCCTCCTTTTGTGTTTTAGTGGGATGCTGCAAAACCTGCCAGAGCCATCAGCCTGTGTGAGGGTGAGAAGGGTGTTTTGCTGGTATTTTGCTGCTCACTGCAGCTGGGGAGCTGCGTTTGAAAAGCAGCTGAAATTAAAGATGCAAAGAAATGCCTGGGGTTTCATTGCATTGCAAATGTAAAGAAAAGACTGATTTTCTTCAAAGGAGCTTGATAATAACCTACAAACAGCAGGTATTTTCTGCTACCAGCGTGTAGCTGGCATGTCATGGCTAGTACATCTTTAATCATAATAATGAGTTCTGTGGTAATCATGATAAAATATGTTTGAACTGACAATGTTTCTACTTGCCAGTGCTACCTCGACTGAGAATTACCCGACTTTTCCTCCTCCTGAGCTCCTCACAGTGCATCTCACCAAGGCAGCTGCACCACTTAGCTGGGTTGCTGCTTCAAAAGGTTGGTTTGTTGTCAGAAGAGCAGTTCAGTGCCCTGAAATTCAGGGAGCTGATTGGCACCAGGAACACACAGTTGCCTGGAAAACTCCCCAAAGCTGCTTTTTCTCCCCCTGCATCAGGCAAGCATTTCTCCAACTTAGTTCTCTCAACAAATTGGCTTTTTTTTCTGCCATGGTTAATTCCATTTTATTTTATCTGAGTCTTCCAATTTAAAACTAGTGTATTTCTCTTGTCTGTTGGGGAAAAAGAGTCCCATAGCAGGATTCTCTTGTCCCTGAATATTAACATAGCAAAAGGGTCATTAGTGAGTCACTTTTTATCCCAACAACCCCGAGTACTCAACATTTTGCACTCCTTACTCAGCAGTAGCTCAGTATTTACTACAAGCTTCCAGTCTCTGCCAGAAAAATGGAATCTCCTTGAAATGCCCCCTTTCTTTGCTTTTAAGTCACAAACATGAACATTAAAGAAACTTTTATCGCCTTTTAAAATTAAAAATAACATAAAATTAATAACCTAATAAGAGAAACATAACTGAAATTCCACCAAAGAAAAATGAAGAGAAAAAGCTGGAATTAAAGCTTTTTAAAGGCACGATAAAAACTGCCCAGTGAAGCATCCTGAGCATTAAAAGTGAAAATAAACCTGATGTCTACTAAAATTCCCCCAGCTCCACAGTAAACAAACAAAGGGGCAGCTGTGAATGAACCCAACCTCTTCCACTGGGTTTGCAGAGCATTCCTTGGCAAGGAAATCCATGGAGCTCTCCTGTGCCAACCCCTGAGTTTAGATGGGATAAAGTTAATTCTGTGGGACAGAGTTACCTTTGGAGACCACAGCTCATCACAGAGCAGCTCCTGATGTGCAGTTTTATTCCTCCTTCCACTCTCACAGTGGTGCCACTGATGCCATTCCTACCACCAGACAAAAAAACCCCTCATTATCTAACAGAGCTGCACCCTGGCCACAGAACTTCCAGGGGAGTGGGTCTCCCTTTCTGAGCTGGGAAGCTCCCTGAGCAGTGATGAGGAAGGGAGGGGAGCTGAGCTAAGGTTAGGGCTTGGCCTCAGTCCCCTGACTCCATTGTCAGCACTTTACACGAGGTTTTACAAAGCTCAGTAAGCTGCAGAACATGAATAATGCTTTCCAGGGATGTGATGCCCACAGCCAGAGCTGCCACTGCTCAGTGAGTGGCCTGGGGTCAGGGGCAGCTCAGCTTTATTTTTAGTAACTGGGAGCACTCTGAATGCTACCAGGTGAAGACTGCAGGACCAGAAGTGTTTAAAGCCTAAACTACCAAGAAATAAGCCCGTTTCAAAAGCATTTTTCTTTTGCCACTTGATGTTTGGAAGCTGCTGAAAGGATGTTTCTCTGTGACAACCTTTAGCTCCACACCATAGATCACCAGGTTGTCATTCTTCACTGTCACCACTGCGTCAGCAGCTGCTTTTGGTCTCACAAGAAAAGGATCTGACCTTTGGGATGGAGAGGAAGCTGAAGGAGCAACTTGCTGGAAAAAAAAAAAAAGAGCCTCCTGTTTACATTCTCCTTGTTTGGGGAACAATTCCCTTGGGAGCCAGAAGTAATAAGCATGGAAGTTTCCATAAGTAGGGGTGGCACTCTGGTGGCACTCAATAGAGTGCACGTCAGGCTGCCCCCGAGGAACTGCCCGGGCTGGAAATGCTGATCTGTGCTTGCCCAAGGAATGCTGCTGCCAAACCAACAGCAGAGCCCAGCAGAACCTGATCCCAGTGCCAAACCAACAGCAGAGTCCATCAGAACCTGATCCCAGTGCCAAACCAACAGCAGAGCCCAGCAGAACCTGATCCCAGTGCAGCTCAGACTTTGGGAGTGATACCTGTTCACAGTGATGTCTCTACTGCTGGTTGATCCAGGCCATTGCTGTGTTGCTAGCCTGTGTTCTCACACCTACAGCAACAGCAAACCTCCAGCTACCTCATTTCTGTGTCCTAAATACCCTCAAATACTGTGCTTCTCCAGGAATCAGCATTAAGCCCTATCTACATATTTGTATACGTAAAATAAACATCATTTTGCAGCAATCTGACAAGCAGCAGGGTGAATTATATGCAAGTGTAACACCTCATGACTGTTAAATGCACTTCCAGATAACTCAAAATGCCAGAGACAAAGCAACTCAGTCTGTCTTTAAAATACTGGATTGTGCTGAGTCAAAATGCTATTTAAATGTATGGCAAGTATTTACACCTAATGTCTAGATAATCTGACTTAATGAAGCATCACCTCATTTTCTGAGGATGGAAAAAATGCAAAATTCAAACACGAAGTGGAATAATTTTTTCCTACTTATTATCAACTGTCTTCACGGTGATATTTAAATAATTTAAAGGAGCAATGCTATTAAGGTACAATGTTCACTATCCCATCAGTCAAACAACTTCAGGAGCATCCCTGAGTGTTTAATTGTATAACAGAATTCAGTTTTATTTGCTTGGAAAAAACCCACTAGTGTTTTAATTGTTATCTTCACAGTGTTATGTGAGATCTTGAGAAAAACTATATACATTATGGGACAGATTTACTGCTATATGCATGCATATTTCTATTAATTTCACATTTGCATGTGTTTAATATTCATCAGGCTTTGCAGAGCACCTATACACTGCTACCCAGCTCAGTGCAGTAACCACACTGGCAACAAATCCATCCCCTGGGCACACTCAGGCAAGTCCCTTCAGTCCCATCCTGGCTCCAAGGAAAATTTAGCTCTTTATTTGCTTAAATTTATACTAGATAACTGGACCAAAGTCCTGCACAGAAAGATGTGCCTGGAAAAGTGACAGATTTGGGAGCAAACTACAAGCAGAAGCAGGACCCTCAGCACCAGGATGCCCAAGAACCATGAGCACATCTCCTGGGGCACCCCTCATTTCCTCTCTCTATCACCAAACAGCAATGCAAGAAACCATCCAAAAACTCACTGGAGTATTTCCTGAAACTGAAATGCAGGGAGAATTCTTGGCTGGCAATCTGAGGTGGTGAAAATACCTCATGGATGTTTTCCCCCAACACACTCAAGCTGCTACTTCTTGTTGGGTGTTCAGTGCTGTGATGAGAATATAGATGAACCTTTAAGTTTTCAAACCTCCACGGATGATTCCACTCACAGAAAGCTGTCTGAAGACAGAGGTGCAGTCTTATTTTCATTTTTGACCCATTTTCAGCCAAAGAAATGTAGCTCCCAGTTAAAATGGGGTGGGCTAGGAGAACACTCCTGTCTCACTGCTCAACACAGACCATTGTGTTTCAGTTTCCTCTGCTCAGGCTTCTTTTCACAGTGTAGATAATGGGAATACTTCTAGCAAGTTTTTTTCCAATTAAGTAAAAGCCCTCACAGAGTTAAACACTGTACACTTCTTCACACATAGAACTTGACTTCAACTTTCCATCTGACTCAAGTTCATCACCAATCCGTGTGCTGAGGCAGCAAAAGGCTATGGATTAACCATCTGTCTGGAGAAAGCTGAGATAATGTGCCATCCTACACCTGGGAGAGGGGAAAGATCCAGCATGACAATCAATGCAGATGTACTCTCATAATGGATTTCACTTACTGGGATGAGTTTTGTTTAAGCACTAGGCTTAGTGGTCAGTAAATCATTATTTCCGTGTCAAAAAGTTGTGCCTTGCCTTCAGAGAAGTACCCTGCTGAACCTGAGACAGGGAGACCAAACAATCCATCCCCACTCCACTCAACTCCACCTCCTCTTTCCCTCTTCCTTCCCACATCCCACACATGCTCAGACCAACCTGGAGCACCCCTGAAGTCCAGGCATCCTTCCCTCTCCTAGCTCTGGCTGCAGCATCTGCCTTTCCAAATCTTTCTTTTTCCTCTTCCCTGAGCTCACTTCAATCCTGTGGTCATGTAACTGGCTCACTTCCATCAGAAAACAGCCAAACAAATCCCCCCAAACTCTGCGGTCACCTCCACTCAGGCTGAGCTCCCTCCTCCAGTGCCTCCCTGGTCTGACAGCAGGAGCTCTGAGCAGCAGGATTCTTTGCTGAGGTGTCTGCACATACCTAGCACTAAAAGCCCTCCCTGAGCAGCAGCATTTCTTTATTCCAAAGTTTTTAGGGATTCCTTTGGGGTTACTTGTTCTTGTTCCTTGTATCCCACTGCTCTCTGTAGGAATTACAGGAAGGACATCCAGAACACACATTAGGTCTCCTTAATGGCTTTTAGAAATCTAAACACATGCAAACAAACACTGGCTTTTGCTCTCTAAATAATCCTCAGCAGCTGTGATGGAGCTTTGTATAAAGCAGGTTATTTGATCAACTTCCTTAATGAGAATTGCCTCCTAGTGTAAATCATCTGAGGAAGATTTTACCTATGCTCATCACTTAGAAGAGGAATCAACAGAGCAATTAATTATCTTTAAACACACACAATCCCATCTGAAGGATTGGCATGCTCCAGTACCTGACAGGTAACCACTAAGTGTCTGGTAATTCACAGATGTGCAGCATATTTATGGAATTAATCCAAAGATATTTGGCTCAAGGGGGGAAGGAACACCAAAACACTCCCATCTTGCTGAAGATGTGATACCTACCAGCCAGAGCACAGCTTAGAGCAGCACTTCTTTCATAAAAACAGACCCTTCCCTCTGGAAAATCACCAGGTTGGATGCAGAAAGCAGCAGCAGAAGCTGCATCCATGGGCACTACCAACAGTCAGAGAGCAGAACACTGTGCCAGGAAACAAGCAACCTGGGTGAGGTGCCCATAGAGAGATATCAAATGGCACTGATCATATCACAGATGTCACAGCCCCATGGATCACATCCTACCCCAGCACAACCAGACACAGGATGCCATCCTCCAGCCACAACTTCATTCTCCACTCAAAAAGGTCATACCACTTTTCCTGGTGAAACGGAAGTAAAATAACTTTCTAGAAAATTCAAGTATGTTTTTTCAGAATTTCTGAATGTGGAGCAGTGGAAAACTTGGAAGATCATCTGTATCTCTCATTTACCTGATGAGAAACCTGAAGAAACAGCTTCTTTTTCCAACCTCCCAGTGGCTTTTGCACCTCCTCCCAGACCACAGGGACTCCCATAGGGAAGAATCATTCTAAAAGTCCTTCTCAGCCACACTACAGGAAAAGAAGATTTTTCCAGGAGGTTCTTTAATCCACTGTCCACCTATAACTGTGCACAGGAAGAGAAACTTCTCATTTCAGGCTTCTGAAAGAAAATGAATGGAAGTGCTTTTATTTCTGGGGAAAGAGGGAGCAGGGCAACTTGCTGAAAACGATGCATTTGTGCCATATATAGGTGGAAAATAAACCCATCCATCAAGGGTATCTTAATAAGAGATGAAACCTGGCTGCAGATACAAGATTCCTTGGACATGGAATCTGGATTTGGTCGACTCTGAACGACAGAGGAGATTAGTTGGTGCAAACTCCCCAGCACAAGGCTTTAGTTCAGAAAGGAATCCTTTCATTTAACCCAGATTTGCTTTGCTCAGAGATACAATGGAACAGAACAAGAACAAAGAGCTGGATCTGGCACGGGGGAAGGCAAGGCTGTGTACTGCACTTAAAAACAATTAGATAAGCAGTTCACACCACAGCAAAGCTTTTAAGTATTGGAATATCCAGAGCCAAATCTCCTCTTTTGCACATAAACTGCCAAACAGGGTTTATGTACCGATTAGTGAAGATTATCTGGAGTGGTACAGCCATTTTTTTTAAATACAATATTATTACAAAGAACCCCCAGAGGTTCCTGTGAAGATGGTCTCTATTTCATAGCCAGTAAAAGCACTGAGGCGAATCATCACCGTGATGACTTAGTGCTCCTGAAGGAGCCAGGGGAGCTGAGCTCAGGCCTCTGCAGGCAGGGAACAGCCCCTTCCCTTCTCACTGAATATGCAAAAGCCACTTGGCAGTCTGGCTTGGGTTTTACTGGGCTTTAGATGGGGTCTGGACTCACCTGCATTGCTTCCCAGCTTCACCAGAAGCTAGGAGAAATGAAGAGCACAGACTGGATTGTGCCATGGCAAGGTTGGAGCTGGGATGCCTCAGCTTTGCTTCAGTGTGTGTCCAGTGTTTTGATCAGCATGAGGCTATTTATCTTCTCTACAAATACACATTCTTACATTACATAACAGCTCTCCAAAATATTTATGGGATAGCAGTTTGTTTGGGGTTTTTTTTCTGGTAATATTTAACATGATTAATAATCACCAGCAGCACCAGAGGACTGTAATATAAATATAAACTGGATTTTAGCAATACATTCTAAATGTATTAGGAAAAAAGCAAATCTATTTTTCAGTAACAGCCTTTCTCTTCACTTTGACTGAAATAGAGAAAACTGAGGGATTTATAGTGGACACCAAAAGCCATACCAGCATTATCCAACACTTGGCCAGATGCTCTCTTCCTTGGATGCCATCTGAATCATGACCAGCAGCCAGGTAGAGCCTGCTCACACACACACAGGGTAACTCAGCTCTGTGGAAGCAAGAACCTGTCCTGGGAAATCCTTAGTTGGCACAACAGTTTAGCTACATAAACTACAGTTAACTTCTGTGTAAGTCTCCTGGAGCAGAGCAGCCCTGGGAGAAAAAAAGCAATCCTAAGTGAAGAGGCAACAGGCAGCAGAGCTGCTCATGCAATGAGCCAACAGCAAAAATAACATTAAACAACAGTTTGCCACTTACTCTACTCTGATTTTAGGGCAGTTTCAGGGCAACATCCCTGTTCAATGCTGCTGAGTGACAGTGCAAACTTGTGCATGAACACTGATGAATGTGAAATGAGATCACCTTTGTTCAAGGCATCACAACAAGCAGGAGATGGAGAGAAGCACCCTGCACTCACCCAGTCACTTCAGGATGGAAAGAGAAACCAGGGGATGCTCACAAAGATGCTGAGAGTCACGAAAGCACAGCCACTGCTTTGCCACAGCAGGCTCAGCCATGCAGGAGTGGACAGGGAATCCTGATTCCTCTGAAACCAAGGGCTTAAGGATGATTTACTACAGAGCTCATGGCCATGGTCACAGGCTGCACCCAGCTCCAAGGCAGAGCCACTGGAAGGGTTGGCAGAGCCTGGCACAGGCTGCCCAGGGAGGGGGTTGAGTGCCCAGCCCTGAGGGTGTTGAAGGGGCATTTGGATGTGGTTTTGAGGAAGGAACTGTGTAGAGTAGGGTTATTGGTTGGACTAGATGATCCCAAGAGGCTTTTCCAACCTGAATAATACTGTGATCCCCAAGGGGTACCCTGCTCTCCTCTTTGCCTGCTTGCTACAACTCAAATGGCTTCTTCCAAGAGAGTTTGTTCAAGTGACTATGATCCCTGTAAACTCCACCCTGGAGCAACTCAGTGCCAGGAAAGGCTCACACTGCTGAGCTCTACCTGCTGACACTACTGCTGGAAGATGCCAAACGGGCAGAGAGCTACAAAATACCAAAGTACCAGTTGGCTACTGACAGAAGGAAAAAAACAAAGCAAGGGCTGAGGAAAATCAGAAGCAAATCAACCCTGTGAGCTATCAGCTTGACAAACAAGCAGGCTTTCCACCTGCCAGCAGTCACCCAGATCTGACTGAGGCTGAGGATTTGTTCCTTGAGGTGCTGTGACCCATCAGCCCCCAGTTCAGCCAGGAACCAAGCAGCTGGGTCATGCACTGGGCAGATGCACGTGGGAGAGAAACCCTCCGGGCTGCTGGAGCTGCTCTGGCTCCTGGAGTCCCCTCTGTGAGCAGTGAAGCACACCAGCTCCCCCTCCCCCTGCTTCTGCAGGGAGCAGGGACAGGCTGCAACCTGGATTCCTCAGCTTGTCTGGAGGGATACCTGGAAAAGCCAGGGTGGGGAAACTTCCTTCTTGTTAAGAAAATCCTTGGGAAAAGGTGAAACGTCCCTGCACACGATGGAAACAACGTGGAGATGGAACCAGGTCCTTTCTCTTTGCAAACTAAAAGGCCCACCTGAGTTGTTTTCTTAAAGCCAGGCTCTAATTTGATAGATGGGAAAACTGACTCCCACTGTCCTGTTAAAAAAAAAAAAGAAAAAGACCAAAAGAAAAAGAAATTAATACTAATAATCCAGAGGATTAGGGATCAGAGGTCAGTGCACAACCTTTTAATGAGGGAGATATTTAAAGACTGATGACACAGTGTATTTTTATTCCTCAGTAATTTAGTACAGAAGTTTACATTGATTGCTTAAAAGGCCATTCCATTTTATTTCCCATCTTTAATTGTTCTCAGTGCCCGATAAATGGTGGGCTGGTGAAAGAGAAGGATTATTTTATT
The DNA here is from genome assembly GCA_013401355.1 of Ceyx cyanopectus. NCBI lineage: Eukaryota > Metazoa > Chordata > Aves > Coraciiformes > Alcedinidae > Ceyx > Ceyx cyanopectus. The sequence continues at coordinate 289,884 of VYZU01000906.1, read as the reverse complement.
CTTTCTGTAGCATTACAAATCCTGTCAGCCCAACTCCCCCATTCACACGCCCTCTCCGTGCCCTTCGTGTTTGCACAAAACCTTGTGGATTCTCTGCTTTTCATTACCACCAAACCTGAAACCCCCACAGTGCTCAGGCTCTAACCTGAACTAAACCTCTCACAGGTGCATGAACAAAAAGAAGGTACTTTCCCATTCCCAGGGAGAACTTGAAAATATGGCAAAGGACAAAACCAGAGGTTTGCACGGTGGAATTTTTGGTTTATCTTGAAATTCACATCTGCTAAGAAAAAGGGGCTGCCTGCTATGTCCTTTTTCTTATCATGGCTTGGATCTCCTTAGGTACTGCTTGCAGGCCCTCAGATCAGAAAAACAAGTATTTAAACACAAGGCTTAGATATATGCTAGTTAAATTAGATCATCATCTGCTCATCTTCCTCCTTGTCAACAGGGAACAACACCTTGTGGGTATTTCAGCCTACACACTTGCATGGTTCCAAACTCACCAGCACCTGAAAATAATCCATTGTCAGCTTTTGGTTTCTCTCTCTTCTCAGCATTTCTCCAGAGTAAGAAATGTTAAAAGCATAGAAAGAGCCTGGGAGCTGCTGGCCTGTCAGCCTCACCTCTGTGCCTGCAGCAGATTCTCCTAGAAGCTGTGCTAAGGCACAGGGAGGTGAAGACAGAATAATCCTGGTTGGAAATGAACTCCTGGATCACTGATTCCAATCATACCTACCAAGAACAAAATCCACCTAAATAGCTCAAGTCTAAATACCCACAAACCTAAATACACAGAGCCCTCTACATGTCTGCCCCAGAGCAGAGCTCCCCTGGAGCCCGTGTCCAGCTCTGGAGTCATCAAGAAAGGAAGGACATGGAGCTGAGGGAGCAGGTCCAGAGGAGGCCGTGGAGATGCTCAGGGGATGCTCTGCTCCAAGGACAGGTTGAGGGAGCTGGGACTGTTCAGCCTGGAGAAGAGAAGGCTCCAGAGAGAGCGAGGCATGCAATACATTTGATCAAAATACATGAAAGGGGTATGAAAGGCAATATTTTATATTAATTTTTATGTAGCATTTCATACTGATGATCTCAAAGATCATCCCTGTAGGAAAGGAGCAGAGAAACAGTAACAAAACCCAGAAATGGCATAAAAATGCCTTTTGAAAGATAACCACCTCTCGTCCCTGGCTGTAATCACATCGTGGGACTGGTACAATAATATTGGAGCTGTAATCTACTTAAGTATTTATTGATTGACACCCGTGACAAAATAACTGTTGCCCTAATAGGATTCACATCCAACATTCTTTAAGTTTCCCAAATAGTTCACATGCTCCACTTGGATATAAATCAATTCCTATTGACTGCCTGATCAATATATGCACAATATGAAAAACAGTTTGGGAGGCTTTATGTTCTCCACTGAGCAGCTTTAGCTCCTGATGATTCATTTTAATTTACCTTAAAGGATTCTATTGCACTGAAACTTTAATTAAAAACTAAATGAGAAAGTCTATAAAGTCTGCATAGCATCAATTACCTAGACTTGATATCCTGCACTTCTCCTACCCTCTGTACATATGGTTTCTGTTAAAATAATTGGAAAGCACTTCTGAACAATGTCACCCACACATCCATTCTGAGAGGGAGAGGATGTATTACCATTAAACGTCACTAATATTAATAAAGAAACAATTAATTCTTCATTACCTATTTCTAAAATACACCATCAGACTCCTTCAGCTCAAACACAAATAAAACATTACACATGCCTGTCAGAGAAATGGGTAATCATCATCAGGGCTGTAATTTATACTGCTTTCTGTTCTAAGTCTAATGCCTCATTTATTTATAAAGCTTTTTGGCTGACATTATAAATAGCCTCTTTGAAATATTAAAAACAAAATTCCAGCTCTTATTAAGCAAACCCCCATACCTCTGTCAACTCTTTCCTTATAAAATGTGACTTCTGATTTGCATTGCAAGGGACAACATGCACGTTTGTAAATGTTGCTGTTGCAGTAAAACACCTTAAATAATCCTTCCCATTGACTTAGGGGTGTATATTAACATGTATATATTCAACAAACTAATCTCAAGTCCCAAGAAAATTGCTACTAAGAAAATCCACACCAAAAATCCACACAAAATAATGATTTGGAAATCACAATTTGGAAATTATTTGTGGGTTTACACAACGAGTTAAGTAGGCTCAGCAACCATTAGTATCTGACTTAAAGATCAACCCTCCCATCACTTGTTTGGCTCAAGTACAGGGCCAGTTTAAGGGTTTAATTATTAAAAAAGCATGGAATTGTCAGAGTCCTCATTCTCTCCAGCCAGCATCAGCTTACAGGCCTCTGAGGTGTCCCTGACACACTGCCTGGGCTGTTTATTGCTGTTTGTCAACTAGACACTGGTGTAAGAATGTCCCTTTCCAATATCTTTGCTTCAAGGAGCCTGAGAAGGGATGCCCAGAGATCCATTTTATGAGCCTGCTAAATAACTGCCCCATGCACAGCCAGCCTGTGGATTTTACAGCCAGCCAGTAACACCAGAGCATGCTCACAAGGTCGTTCAGCATGAAAAGAAGAAATCTATCAGAAACAATTAAAAGCATCTGCTCTAAACCTGGAATAACAAAAACACCAACAAGTCAACCATCATCCACAGCAAGAGCAATCTCTGAGCTCTCCAGATCCACGAGTAATGGAGAGTCTAAGGTGCCTCTATCAATCCTGCTAATACAGCTCCAGCAATTATTTTCCATGCTCTACATCAGTAAGATAAAATATATTTCCAATGCCTAACACAGGAGTCATTAAAGTTTCCCCTGTCTCAATCAGCATAACTAATGAGGCCATATAATAAGAGAATGCAATCTCTAATGAAAAGCTGAAGCAAGTCTCCCTGCAACAATAGTGCCTGTGATTTAGTATTCCCAACTTGTCCAGCCTCCATCTTTCCCTCCGTGGATATTATCACCACTCAGAAAATTACATTTCAATGAACTTGTCAGGAAATAAGTAATATATTAATCAGGCAGCATAAACCAATTACAGTCATTTTCTGTCTGTTCCTTTCAGGGCCCGTGCAGGAGTGCACAACTGGCTGCACTGGCTGTTCCTGCTGTGCATGGGAAGGAGGGATGAAAGCACCTCTGCTGCACCAAAGCCATCACAAGCACAGCACCAAAATTCCCTCTTTTGTTTCCTGTTATTCTTCTTGATGTACATAAAAATCTATACCAAAAAAACCCACTTCAGGCACTTTGGGCAGTGTCACAGATGAAAACTTCAAGCACCTGCAGTGTGGCCCAGTGTCTTTCCAGTTGTCAGCAGGGACAAAGGTGCTACAAGGCTCAGTGGTTGTTAGGGATGTCTACATGTTGAAGATGGGAGTATCCAAAGGAAATTCTGCCAGTGGCTACTGAGGAAACTGAGGGGATTTGGTGTATATCAGTGCATTAGAAACCAGCATTCCACCTGGGCAGTGCCCAGCTCTACCACAATTCCCTCCTGCCCTCCAAATGCCAGGAAAACCTTTACCACTGATGATGTTTCTTCTAAACAGGTGCAGTGAGCAGCAGCAGCAGCAGCAGCAGCTGCTGAACTATCAGAGCTCCTGTGCTAACAGAGTGAAGGTTCCAACTGGATGGCCCCAGGCTGAGTGGAAATGGGGCAAGAGCAGCAGGGTGGTTTGGCACCTCTGGTCAAGCCACTGTGCTCACCTTCTCAAGCTAAAGACACAAATAAAGCTCAGATGCTCGAGGCACGCTCAGAATTTCCCAGCAAATTCTTCAGAGGTGGAATGTGAAGCAACGAAGGCTCTGGTTCTAGAAAGTGAGCTAAGGTAATGCACAAAAAGCTACAGAAAGGAAAATCTACCAAGGAAAGCAAGTTTGGTGACTTCCAAAGCACCTAGCTGGATGTGATTCCAAATAAAAACTCTTCCACCAACTGCTTTTGTTGGGCTGTAATGAAGATTTGAGTGTTTATTTAAAGACACTAATTACACAGACTCTACATACACTGGATATTCCAATGAACTCCTGAACCTATTCCTGCAGGGGTGATGATCCAAGCAGTGTGTACCTGCCAGACTCCAGCCCCCTGGACAGCACAGGAATCCTTCTTAGGAATTTTGTCTGACTTCTGGCTTGGCTGGGAAAAGATCCAAGTGGGTTAATCTCTGCGAGCTCATTGTCATGGCCACTTTCTGAAGGCTGAATATTGTTTAACCTTTCCCCCCCCAAGCCTGCATGAAATTCCTAGAGGGCAGTTCCAGTCTCAGCTGATCTAATTAAAAGTGGGATTTATTAAGACTGGAAGAAAATACATTAAAATAAAAGTTGTCACAACCTCATCTTTAGCACGAGGGAGGCCAGAAGTGCAGGAGAAAAATTCAAGTTACAGCACTTAAAAAAAAATTATCTACTGAGCACTTTTGCCACTGAGCTGGCTGCCAAAGTAATATCCCACCCTCCTGGTCCCTGCATTTCTTGTCTTGATTTATCCTAATTCCAGACAGATCCTACCAAGGAGTCATGTGCTCTCACACTCTTCCCTGTGCAGTCTACTTGGTGGTTTCAGCCCTTATTTTCTTGCTTCCCCATTTGATGTTCTCCTCCAAAGCACTTCTTTGAAGGCAGAATGAAAGCAGCTCATCCTTTCATTCCCCAGGTCATGGATGTGAGGGGCTGAAGCAGACAGTGTACTTGTCTCCTCCACCTTCAAGAGCAAGGAAAAAAACAGGTCTGTCTGTGGAGTAAAGCAGCCAGAGGCAAGACATGCTTCCAAAACAGGTTTAGTTGAGCCAGTTCAGGTACTGGTAGTACTGGAAGTGGAGTGTGGTGGGCACTGGCTGGCTTGGAGATGGGTTATCCTGCACTCAGCTCTATGCACCAAGACCCAAATGCCATGAGCTCCAGAGACACCATGGTGATCAGCAGCTGAGTTTTTTTATGCTCTCAGCAGGCTTCTCCCAGACTGTCTTAGCAGTGCTGGGAAACCCTGCAGCTCAAACCAGCTCCCCATGACCACAAGCAGGAAAGCTTTAGCAGGGGCACTGCAGAGAGCTCAGGAGCAGCCAAACCAGAGCACTCAGCAGCACCACTCCCAGCTCCCCTCCCTGCTTTGAGGCAAACCTCTTTTCCACATAGCCTCCAATTTCACATCTTTAATTTCCTCATATTATTCCAATTACATCACAATGGAGCGTGCTAAATTATTCTATATACTTCCAAACCATCAAGGAGCTGCTTGTGCCCCAGGTTTCAGTCCCTGGTAGCAAATGCTGCACCCTTCCCAGTGTGAGCTCCTGAGCCAGTGCTCCCAGCACCTCCAGTTTGTTTAGTTCTCTGGCTTTTGGTGTCAAATGCCAAATCTTACCTTCCAGAGGAGAACAGAGCTCTAGTTACACTCACTTCAGGCTTTTTCTATTCTGGGAAACAAAGCAAAACAAACAAAAACAAACAAATGTCCCATTTTCCCCAGTTGCCCTTAATTTGACTTCACAATGGTCCCCATTAACAGGAACAGCAGCTCAACTGTCTTTGAAACTTTATTCACCATAGCCAGAAAAAAAAAACCCAAAAAACCAAAAAAAAAGAAGGAAAAAAAGACTGGTGAAATGCCTTTAAAACATGCTTTAATCTAGCTGGAATGTCATAAATTGCTTCCAGATGTGCTCCATACAAAAGTCAATCATAGCTATTTATACTGACACTCTGCAGTCCAAACAATCTGAATCCAAATGCCATGTCTCTGCTACAATAAAGCTATAAATGTCAGTCGTGTTGAATTTGGAGAGGTGTTGAAGAGTTCATGCTAGTTTGCTTTCTGGGCTGTTTGTTAGACAGCAATTATTTAAAAAAAAAAAAAAATTAAAAGGGAAAAAAAAAGGAAGAAGAGAGAAGAAAAAAAAAGAAACTTTTTAAATAGGACCTTTCCTTGCTATTCTTCAAGCCCACCTGACACCTTCCAATCCTGACCCTGAAAGAGCCACAGGTTACAAGTTGAAATTCATTTCATAAGTTAGAAAAATGTAGTGCTTAGGCTCTGAGCCAAGAATAACTGAAGGGCTTGGCAAGGCTCCCATGCCCTCCCCAGCCTGAACACACACGTAGGACACCTGGGACTGACTGAACTGCAGTGCAGTCAAATGACACACCAAATGTAATAATACCTCTATTCAATAATCTTCCAGGGCATTGGGAGGGGAAAGAAATAGTCAGTGCTGGAGAAAACAACCCCCCAAAAAAAAAGCAGTTTGGAAGCCATACCCACATCAAGTTGCTTTGGATGTGACATGTGGTCATCAGAATGAAAATGGCTTGGGAAAAGTGAGTAAGCAGCATTTGCTGAAGGGGTGGCCTGTGGAGTTATCCCACACTAGTGCATGGAAACACTGGATTTTTGTGTAGTCTCCACAGAATTTCCTGGTTGATTTTTACAGGCTTCATTAAAGATCTTCCCCCCTCTGTGCAGCAGTGCACCTGCAGTTCCATGCACATAGAAACAGTCAGGCTTTTTAATTCTGGCTTTCTGTCAGTGGAAGGCAACAGGGAATTTTCTTATCATGGCTCTCAGGGAGGGGGACTGAAAATGTTTCAGAAACTCATCACATGTAGTGACCTTAACTCTCCAGCCTTCTTGCCTCTTTATTTCCCTTGATGGCTGCCTTCTGCTCCCGAGATTTCCTCTGCCTTCCCTCTGTCCCTTCTCCCAAGTCCTGAAGAGCATCCCTGGGATGAAGCTGCAGAGCATTCCTCCCTCTCAGGCCAAGTCACAGCACTGGCTGAAACTTGTGACTCCACAGCTAGTGCAGAAGCTGCCACTGGAGCCATTAACTGGGATATCCTGGTCTAAAATCCTTTCTTTTCAGAGCAGGGAAGCAAACTGTCCAAGACACAGGATTTCAAGGTTCACATTGTACATATATGTAGGAAAAAAAATTACTTTACAAACAAGAATTGTGGCTCTTAGTTTAACTTGCAGGAAAACTTAGTTGTTAATAAATCTTTTCAGTCAGAGGTTATACAAATGACTGCAGAAGCAGCAAATAGAATAACCTTTAGTTAAGGATGGGGGAGGAACTTCCCAGTGAGCTACCAAGCCATCAGTCTGGCCCAAACCTTATGCAATATTTTCTACCCTATTGTGAGGGAATGTAATTTTTGTGTAATTGCAGGGTGTTGGAGAAGAGATAAGCCACAGAGAGGCAGAGAAGCTATTTGAGTTAAGACAATTTTGGCAGAAGAACAAATGATTAAGACTTGGCTGTGTGTACCTTGAGACTGGAATTCACAAGCATGTGTCTAGAGGTGCTCCAATCCCTGTCCCTCAGCAATGGCATGGAGCAAAATCCTTCCACAGGGGAGGCTGAGAAATGTCTGTGACTTCAGTCTCCTGCAACAGCAGGGGATAAAATGGTGATGCACACTGTCTTCCACTCCTGTATCAGCCTAGGTTCATGTGCTGCTACTCCCAGCTCCTAGCAGAGAGATGTTTTCACTGCATTGATCCTCCAGGTAACAGCATCCAACTCCTGCAGAAAAAGCTTAGGAGCTGCTAATTCATAAGAGAGAAAAACACTGCTGTCCAGTGATGGCTGTTAGTGTGCATCTGTCTTTTCTTCCACTCAAGTGGTCACACTAATTTTCAGAAACTTAATTCCTCCATGAATTTTACTACACCTCAATCCATGTTGTTTTACCTCCTTGGACTAAGGGAATTGGTATGGAAAGTCCTCCTCAACACCCCACCTCTCTGAGGAGAGCTTCTACACCACCTCCAAATATGCAGGCACTCTCTCTGTAAGACAAATGTGCACTCACCAGGATTCATTTACTCCATGTCCATAATCCTTATTGTCTTCAAGAGTCTTCTAATGAATCACCAGCCCCAGTCTGGGACACAAGGATACAGTAAAAGGAAAAAGGACTGTGACAATAATAATCAAAACTAACAGCAATCACTACACTGGCCTCCAAATCCATGAAGCTGTTCTGCTTTTGCAGCTGTGCAGTGCTTCTTCTCAAACACCCAGGGTGCTGCCAGCAGCCTACATATTAAGATTATTAATTCAACCCATCCTCCCCATCCAAAAACAAGCCCTGGATCTCCAGATCTGCATAGCTTCTGCATTTGTGATGGCTGACCCCCAAAAAAAGGGAGAAAGAGAACAAAAGTCAGTGGAGTTACCAAAATATTCAAGTCTCTCACAGCTACTGTTTCCAACAAACAGGTTTGGACACAACAGAATGATTTCTACCAATATCATGCAACGTTCTGTTTGCTTTACATTTGTCATCATTTACTGGCAACAATAAGCCTTCCAAAAGAACAATCAAAAAAGACACTCACTTCATGTTGAAAATTATTTCCTACAGCTTTAAAAGTACCAAATGCAGCAGTTGATTCTCAGATGTGTAACCAGTAGGGAGTTGGCTGGATGCAGCAGTTTTTACACCTCTCACAGTTAAATCAGAGATCCAAATGCAAAATCTAGCACTCAGTGGTGAACTTATAACACTCCCTGGAGGAGTGTGTCCAGAAACCATCCACTGGATTACACTCATCCATACAATATTTTATAGATCACATCCCCACAAAAAAAAAAAGGGGGGAAAAAAGGGATAAAAAACCCCAAGCTTAACTAAGGTGAAATTAAGGTTGCATAAACTCAAAATCATTTTTGGTCATCATTTTTCTAAGTCTCTGCTTTCCTTTTTAAGAGTTCATTAGAACAATTTTCCACTGTCTTTATCTCCAATGGATTTGTTTCTCCAAATGTGCATCTCTGCCAGGAAAGGGATCCAAAAGACACCCAGTGACCCAGGCAGCAGAGCCACACATGGCTCAGGAGCACTCCCAGGCCTGTGCAGGATGCTCAGCACAGCTGACATGCTCCAAAACTGCTGCTTGGAGTTTCTGTAGGATTTGGGGAGCTTCATGTTAGTTTTCATGCACTCCAGAGTCTTCTGGACATGAAGGTTTTCCTAAGATGTGCCTGGAAACATGTGCACACACAAGCCAGTGAAAAAATACTCTTGTCCTGCAAACCTGCTGGAAAAACATGATATTGGTGTCAATGCCAAGTTCCTTGTATGGCAACTGGTCTCATGCTCTGTTCATCTCTCATTCCATCAGACCTGTGGAATAGGTGCCTCCCAAAGCTTTCCAGCAGTGTTTGAATAGTCTCCACTGAGTGGAATTCATTTAGAATATTCCAGTTATCCAGACTTCTCCATTGACCAGAATTTCTCACTTATGCCTGCATGAATTTATGTTCCAGAAAAGATTCCACTGATTCTCTGCTGCTTTTGTACCATGGCAATATTAATGCAATTCCAGCAGTGTTTTTCTAAGTGCTCGGGAATTTTTTTTAGCTGACTTACAGAGTGATATTGTTGAAATACTTCAAACTTGCTAATTTTGAAAACTTGCCAAAACATTCCCCCCTCCCCACCACCAGATAGAATCCAAACTCCAAGTTTGATTCCTTTCTCATTGGAGATCCTCTTCCAGTGGCTTAAGCTCATGGCAGCAACAGAAATTCAAACAAGCAAAAAAAAAGTCACATTCCACTGGGGGTTCATGAAACTTTGATCAATGCAGAGATCATTTTTCACACTATTATCTACCTCTGCACACAGAGTTTCCCCTCAGCCCCCTTTGCTTGCAGCCACAATGATACAACCTTCCAACACACAGCATTTCCAGGGAACTATTCTAGCTGCAGCATCTCCAGCTATCACAAATCAGCTTTTCTTGCTGCAGTGGGGATGGAACAGCAGCAAGGGCAGCTCATCTGCAGCTCTGCCTTCCCAACTCCCAGCAGAGTGAGCTCACAGCACTGGCAATGTCACACTGAGTGACCCCTCTCTGTGGAAACACGTGCTCTAAGAATATCCAGAAGTGGCTATCAACTCAATTAGTCAGTTGAAGTAATTATGCCCTCAAGTGTTAGGAAACCGAAAAGCCATTTTTGGCTAGAAAATATCCAGGGATTCTCAGTGTTACAGTCAGGGAACAGCACACACACTGCTCGTGCTGCATTGGAACACAGCCCTCCTGAGCTAAGAGCTGCACTGGGCATTCTACAGGCAAATGGGAAAGGCAAAGAACCCCCAGACAGGCATTCCACAGGACCCCAGCCTGTTCACACACACACAGCCACACTCAGCAGCTGTGCAACACAAAATCAGGCCCCAAAACAACTCCTTTGACAGCATCTTAGTCCCCCCCCCCCCCCCCAAAACTAAGAGAGGCTTGGTGAGCAGCAACAGGTAGTGGGTGTGTTCACCAGCCAAGCTCCAGACACTCCTCTCCTGCAATTCCACAGCTCTTGCTCTTTGTGCCACAGCTCAGTGACCACAGCTGTGTGTCAGTGTTTGCTGATTCTTTCCTCTGATCTCCTCTAAAAAGCTGAATCCTCTGCCTCCATCATTCTACTGAATTTCCCTCACCTCCAAAACATCCCAGCTTGCTGTTCATTTTGTTTTTCAGTGTATTTTGTGGTTTGTTTCTGGGTTGGTTTTTTTTAATCAACTAATAAAACCCTATCAGAAAGCTTCTGAGTGCAGCTTAAGCAAACAGGAGCATGTGAGCACAATGAGGTTGAGTCCAACATGAGAGAGAAGTCAGAGGCTGAAATGAGAATATCATTTCCCATGAGAGTCCTGTGCTCGAGCCATTTAACTTGCCAACTAGTTCAATATTTGAACAAGACACTATTTTATTCCCATTCAAAGTTGAGACAGATCACTTTGAAATCAATCATAAATTCAAACCTCTTTACTTCAGAAACTCTTTCAATATTTAAAGCCTTTTTTTTTTCTCCTCTCTTTAATGTAACTGCAGCTCCAAGGCTGCAGAAGCAGAAGTGACTGAGATCCCTAAGAGCACTGCTATTTTCCTGCCAATACATACAAAAGGCAGTTCTAGGAAAAGGAAAATAAAACCCACAAAGGCGAGGCTGTGCTTTGCTGCAGAGTTATAACAAAGTTTGGACAAAGAACACACAGCCCAAGCTAAACTAAGATTCAATTTGGTGTGGGTGCTTTTCAGGGCACAAGATCCTAACTCTACACTTTTGCCCTCACCTGGGTGCAAGGGAGGACCAGGTGACCAGAGGGGGATGTGCAGGCAAAAAAAAACAACTTTCCTGTAGGGATGTTGTTATAATCATGAGACATCTGCAATTCAGCAGAGCACAGACCCCATCCAGCACCCACCATGACTTATCCCAGTGAGAAACAGAGAGGTGAAGCCACGTGAACTCCTAAACCACACCCCTGCCAGCTCTTTGGCACACACCACTCTAATCCAACTCATTTCAAAGCCAATTTGGGTGGAAAAATTTTATCTTTCGTGCTTTTGATCTTTTTATAAAAGTCTTTTGATTGCCAAGGGCAGAGCACACAGCTCAGTGCAAGTGTTAATGCTACAAAAATATTCTTATCAAGTAGGAAAGACAAAACTGACTGTTGTAAAGGGCACCAGTGCACACAGCATGGGCCATCAAACAGGAGGAGCTGGAGGCCATCAGCAATGAGAAAATCCTATCAGATGGCACAGCTGCCATCCTGGGAATGTAGTGGGATGACTCTCCAAACTTTGTTTGTGGCTACAAACTTTTCAGAAGGGATAGGTGAGGAAGAAGAGGCAGTGAGGTGGTCCACTAATATGTGAGAGCCTACAAATTGATGAAATCCCTATGGGTAACGATCAGGAGGAAGGCCAAGAAGGCTGATCTCATGGTGGGAGTCCACCAGAGACCACCCAGTGAGAATGAAGAGGTGGATGAGATACTCTGTAAGCAGTTGGGAGAGATTTCAGCATCACTACCTCTTGTTCTGATGGGGGACTGCCAACTTCCCAGCTGTCTGCTGGAAATACAATAGAGCAGAGAGAGAACAGTCTCAGAGGTTCCTGACACAGCTGGTGAGGGAGCCAGGGAGAGAAGGTGCCTTCCTGGACCTGTGAACAGAGCAGGAATTGTGGGGTAGGCAATGGCTGAAGATGCCATCTTGGGCACAGCCATCATGACAGAGTTTTCAGCTCTTGGGGAAATAGAGGACCTCAGTAAAACTGCCACCTTGGACCACCCAGTCTTTAGCAGCAGAACTAGTTATTCCCTGGACACCCAGCCCCCCTACCTGGCTGCTCACAGCTTGGATGGCTGTACACTCTGCTGGGCCCAAAGAGTGGTGGGGAATGGAGTTCAGTCCAGCTGGAGGCCACTCACAAGTGGCATTCCTCAGGGCTCAGGATTGCAAACACTTCTGTTTAACATCTTTATCCACGATGAGGAGGTAGAATCCACCCTCAGTGTGTTTGCAGACAACACCAAGTTGGGTGGGAGTGCTGATCTGCTCCAGGGTAGGGAGGCTCTGCACAGGGACTTGGTCAGGCTGATGGGCTGAGGCCAATCCCAAGTGGATTGGCAGTGGAACCAGGGAGGTGGTTGAGTCACCACCCCTGGCTGTGTTTAAAAGCCATCTAGATGTGGTGCTTGGGGGTATGGCTTAGTGGTGGACGTGGTTGGACTTGATCTTAAAAGGTCTTTTCCAAGCAAGATGATTCTATGCTTCTAAAGCAAGAAGTCCTATTAACCTCAAACCTGCCCTGCTCTGGTTTCTGGTCAACTCCAGTCTTCACAATCAAGTCAAAAAAGCTTAATCATCTGTATTATCAGGAGGTCACAGGATAATGGCAGCAATGAGGCTCTGTGTTAACAATGCTCTTTACTATCTACAGCTTTGCAAGAACACAGGAAATATTTGCCTGTACAGATGTTTTCCATGCAACATGAAAACCCATCTGCATGGGTAGTACTGATGCTGCTTTCATTGAACATTGAGGGGTTTCTATTTTGATGAAGCCACAGGCCACTGGCATTAGGCAATAAATGAGATTTACTTTCCCCCCTCCCCAACCTTTTTCTGTATCTCCAGATCAAACTCTCAGTTGCAATCAGCACAGTATTAGCATGCTGTCTTCTGATATCTCCTCTATAACACGTCACTGCAAACTTCCTATTGAGCAGGAAGGTATTTGATGAATCAAGTAGATGAAGCCAAGATGTAGTTATTAGATGCATTACATCTTTAGCACATCATCTGTAAAAATGTCCAGGGTAAACTAACGCTCCAGGGGAAACCTGACCTTTAAGAGGCTCCCTAATACTACATCTAAATTAATGTCAGTGACAGGCACTTCAATCTAAAGTAGAAGGGTTCTTTCTTCCTGGCTCCACTATCTGTTCATCCATTTATCTGCGTGCAAATGTGTGTGTGCATAAATGGATTTGTGTCACTCTGGCCCTGGGAGGAAGGGAACAAAAAGAACTCCTAGATTGTTTTTTGGATTCCTGTTCCTTACTATTCCAAGGCATATTATTTATTCTGAAAGATTCATTCGGTGTAAAAATATTAGGAAAACTAGTTTTTACACTGCCTAAGCCTGCTTTGCAAAGTATCACCCTCACACTGCAAATTAAAGATGTTTTAACCAGCAATCAATACAACAAACAATGCTGTATTTGTTTGTTAGAGCTGGGCTGGGCTCTGACATGGCTGGTGGCCGAGATAAAAATCATAATTGAGATCAGTTTTGCCATTTCAAAACAAAACATTGCAAATATATTCAGTAGAAGACACATCTCTGCCTTGGGGCAAAAGAAACAAACAAACAGTACACTGCAAGATTATGATAATGGAATCATTTCACATCAGTTAGGCAAAAGAGCACTAACTGCAGTGGCCAAATGGCCACCTATTCCTAGTTTACATTCCATTTAGGAGTTCCACAATCAAGGGGCAAGGTTTTCTTGCAGAGCAGGTGAAGCAATTGCAAAGCAACCACCCTGCTCCCCTTCTCCAGGCTTCTCAAGGTGCCTCCTTTGCCACCACCTCAGGGGGGACTGACCTGCACTCCTCTGCACCTCTGCTCCTCACAAACAACATCATTGTCTTGCCAAGAGATATTTCTTCTGGAAATAGAAGCTGAAGTCTGCACCTGGATGCAAAGGATTTGCTCTTTGCTCTGAAATGAGGACAATCACATCAGCCAAAATCCTAGTGAACTGAAATTGCTAAGTCCTTTCACATTTTGCTGATCAAGAAGCTTTTTATTGGGACATTTTTTTCTTTCCAAACCTCAGTTGGGTAATAAACTATCCTCTAATTGGCCTTTATGCAACGAAGAGCTACCTTGCATTTTAGCTCTTTTACCTGTCCTTCTATTTTCTTACAAAGACACAATTGATCAGGAATTACCATAATCCCACACAGAGAAGCAGTCCTAGAAGCACTGAGTGCATAAAACATTAATGTCAGTAATGCAGACATGACAAGTTTCAAGTCTCCTTTCAGCTAAACAATCTGCCTCTTTCATACTAACAGCACAGCTCAGCCCATGGGCTACATAAACATTGTCAAACCTGGTTTCAATATAAAGAGAGCACATTAATGTTCCCACTAATATACATTTCCCAGTAACCACCCTCTTAGATTGCTCAGTTCCAGCTCCACCACCTATCCCATGACACCTCAGACAGTCCAGATTCATGAGCTCAGAAGACACAGATATTCTAAGTATTAAAAAAACTTCTTTTTGTGTTGCATACTCAAGAGCCCTGCTAGTCCCAAAACTCCCATGAGGCTCTCAAGAAAATATGCCTGTGTGAAACATCACCCTTCTCCATTTGGTTTTGGGGGTATTTTTTTTCAGCTGAGCCTTTCACTCACTTCTAGCCTTATTAAATGGGTAGAACAAAGAGAAGAGATGCTGTTCAGAGGGGACTGTAGCATGACACCATTTTTTGGTGATGATAGTTTGGGTTATGATATTTTGAAGTACTTCATGTAGCTAGAAGCCAGCAAATCCCAGTTAACATGACCACTGAGCCCGATAGGGTGTTGTGCAAAACAGATCCACACTGAAATAGCAAGACTTCAAAAGTGTTTATGCTTGGCACTGTGAAATTAAACAAACAGTCAGACACACTAACCTTAAAGAAGTGACAAACAGGAAAAAGATTTAGGGATTTAGAGACCAGCAGGGAATTAACATAAAGCCATCTGATTTTTTTAGAAGGAAAAGAATGAAAGTTGAAAGGGAATTAATCCCAGAAATATATAATGCATGCCCCCTGCTAATTAGACTACGGAGAGCACTGAATATAGATAAAGGTCCAATCAACCTTTAAAAGAAAAAAACATGTACTCTGAAGTCCTCTGACATTTCCAGGTTCACTACATTTGACCCAGAATACCTAAGGCTGGACTGGCACTGATCTCAGAAGGCAGATCCTCAGAAGGTGTAAATCAGAGCAACTGCATTGACTTCAAAAGTCTGCCAAGCCTCTGGCTCCAGATGTCTGTGTGCAGTCATGAATTCCCAATTTCAGTATACTTTCAACCAAGCCAGAGGAGCAGCAGACACTGAAGTTGTTGCAGTTGTTGTTCGGTAAAAAATTAATTAAGTTAATTAAAACTAATAGCTGAAAGTATTCTATGTATTTTGATTAGAAGTTGAGATTTATCCCATACACTCGGGTTCAAAGTAATTTTGCTTTGGGCTTGAAAGCTCACTTTTAACTGCAGCCAGCTTCCACTGTCAAGCTTCCAGGATAAAGTTCAGCAAGGATTACTATGAAGAGTTAAGCCATGAATGTACACTGCACACTTGTTCATCTACAGTGTGCCCACTGAAATGCAAGGCTTCAAAAGTAATGATCTGAATATTGTATTATGTCAGTCAAAAGAAGGTCTGGACCAAACAGCCCAGTCACACATATTTCAACTACTCCAAAATCCAATTACTTCTACTATGTTAGATCTTCCAACTCCCTGAACATGAAGTGCTTACACTCAAGCAGCTAGGGTTGTACTGATAGGGTTGTACATCGTGAATAACTTTGTCAAAACACAGCATTTCAAAGATAATTGCCAGAAGAGATGCAACATCCAGGCTTGCAGCCTCAAGTGCAATTGTCTGCTGTGTCCAGTGGTACAGGATACACATTCCCACGTGCAATTCTGATTACAAGTGATGCAAGAAAATTATATTGGGACTGAGCATTATTGCCTCATACACAGGATGCTCTAAAACTGGAACTAATCCAGAATAAATTAACATGGAATCAATTCACTTGTATCATTTAGCATACAAGTGATTTCTGATTTGATAGTGGAAGATGGAAACAACTTCTTCATCCTCAGATCAGACAAATGAGCACACCCTGCAAGGCCTTCTAAATAGAGACAAGAATGAGCTCTAATAGAGCCCATAAAAATTATTCCAAGCTCCTTACTGTGGCTCTGCTATTTCTGGAGAGCTTGGGGAAGAGAACACCAGCCTGAAAAAAAGGGGTTAGAATTCCTGGAAACTCCTTCATCTCAACAGAAGCAACATTTCAGCTGCTTCCTCTCCTTTCAAGGAAGAATTTCAACTCTGCCATCACACCAATTGATCTTTATGAAACTTGTTTCATACCCTCCTGTTCTTCCAAGAACTGCAGCAGCAGCCTATGCTAAAAATACCCCAAAAAAAAAGAATTATACACACGTTCCTCAGCAACAGCCTGTCATACCTTGTGTCTAGCTGGAAAATCACACCCAGCTCTCACACCATCACATCAGTTTTGGTTCTCCTACTAACCACGTGCAGGGTCAGCATGTGTGGAGGCTTCACATCATCAGCAACCTTGAAAAGATGAAGCAAAGTGCTGGACATACTATTTTTGACAAGGTTGGGAAATAAGGTTCATGCAAGAGAAAAATAAAGAGAATCCTGTATCTTCACACCTGCCTGGGTGGGATGTAGAGTCAAATGTTGGGGAGGTTGGGAGGTCTTGTCCAAAACCTGTTGTCCCACCTAGCAGGAATCTGATCATCCAGAAGTAGAAAAATAAATGTGTAAGCAAGTCCAAGGAATCAAACACCAGTATTTTAATGGGTTCCACCAATAATGGACCAGTGCTACTACCTTATTTCTTTTTCTTTTTTTTTTTCTAATTTCCTCAGAAAGTTAGTGTACAACCAGCCATTCATCAGTTCAACAGAAAAGCCCATTTTTAAAAGAAACCTACTGTCATCATCTTTCCTCCTGTGTCTGGCCATGAGGGGTTTCCTTCACAGGCTTAGTATGTGCATAAGCAGCATCACAGTCTCCTGCTGCACACTGGGAGGATCCACAGGCAGAAGGAATCTGGGTTATCTAATCCATGGAGCAATTGATTCTGTTTTGGTGGCTGACAGAGCTCAGCTGCAGTTGCCATCATGATGCTGCCTCACGCCATTTCCTTCCCGCCAAAATCCCACCACCAGCAAAGGCTGTTGAGTAACAGAGCCCAGCTGGGAAGGCAGAGAACAGAACACTCCTCTGGGATGGAGTGGGCACAGATCACACACTTGGAGAGGCAAAGCCGGCTGTAAACTGCTGAACCACTTCTCTGTCCATCACTTGAGGCTCGACTCCTCAGTTTCCTTTCCCTCTCTCTCAAATTGCTGCTGTAACACGGTCACACTGTAGAAATCTGCTTCACAGCGGGTGCAGCACTCTGCAGATACAGCTATTGAGGAGGCTGCTCGCAGCCCATCGGGGTTGGGGCAGGGCCCAGGGTGGAGGTGTCTGTGGCGGGAAGGACGCGGGGCCTGCGCGTTCCCTGCTGCGTCACAGCGGCACCTGGTGGGACAGGCCCGGCCCGGCCAGCACCTCGGGCACGGCCCGCACAGCCAGAACTGAGGGGTATTAGCGTCACTTCGGTCCTGAGGGTCTTTGTTATGTTAAAAGATCCAAGTTACTACCCCTGAAACTACTCTGGACGGGGAACAGACCAAACTGCAAACCCCATCCCAGAAACTGCCTCAGTCCAGAGTAGATCCCATACCCCAGAGAGATTCAGGAGATGCACCAACAGGGGAAAAAAAAAAATACTAGTAAATAAATCATCCCCAAGGTCTCTTAAATGTTGATTCATTAGCTATCATTAAGAATTTATAAAAGTATATTAGAAGTAACACTCGGTTCAACTAGTCCCATGTATTCTAGCACCAGAGTGACACATTGAGCCTTTTTCTTTTGATTACTGCCTTCAATCTCATCATTTTTATTTTATGGGATGCAAAGCATCAAATTCAGCTTCAGAAATACAATGTTGAAAATATAGTGGCCAATAAATGTTTCATCTTTTTTCACAAACTAGACCTTAAAGAGCTCTGGTTATTTATTTTTATAGCAGCAGCATACATATGTGTATGACACAGTAAAGGATACTGATCTCTGAAGGCCTCAGATTATCTTAAACCCCAGAAAAATCAATATCAAATCCTGTGTTTATGGTAGTTTTCATTATTTATTTTAGAGCCTAAGAAAGTGGACAGTGGAGGCTTCTAGTTCTGTAGAAAAAGAACCTAGCAAAGTTGCATCAAATTTATAGGACAAACACTACAAAAGAAAACATTTACCCCAGACAGCCAAAATCACTGGTAAGGAGTGCAGAAAATAAACTAAATAAATACTAACTTAAAAAGCACAAAAGGCCATGAATGGGAAGAAGGCTCAACATCCATTTTAGAACCAATCTCTCACTGCTCTAATGATTCTGGCACCATTTTCAAGTATCTGAAATAAAACATATAAAAGATAATTCACGACTGTAAGCATCTCTCTTTTCCCCTTAATTCTTCATGGCAACATTAAAATGTTATAGAAAAACACTGTGGTTGTTATATAAAATGACTGTGTAGCCCTTCTATGAAATATTGTGATCTATTCTAGTGACAAGCACAGCATATAGATAAGAAGAATTGTAGAATGATTACAGGCACTGCCAGAGTCCTGCAGGGTAGGGACTGGAAATACTGATGGGAATCCTTTTAGCTTCAAGATGAGCTATCTAATAGAAGGCATGTTTGAGGTTTTAGAAACAAGACAGGACACATTATAGATTCCCATTTAGAACATATAATTAATTTGTGGAATGCACTGCCACCACACCACACTGACATCAAAAGAGCAGCAGGCTTCAGATAAGGTTTATACAGATAACATGAAAATGAAGTGTTACATCAGAGGAGATTTAGGAAACACAAGGGATTTTAACTCCTTTTCTTACACAGCGCAGACCAAAGTCTAATTGACAGGATGAAAAAGGAAAAAAGACCACAATGTGAAAGACATTTCCAAGTTTACTGTGGGGTTTTCTACACTCGTGTCTGAAATACCCAGCTCTGCCCTGTCTCAGGAGAAAGTGACTGAGATGGACCACTGCTTTGATCTGCTGTGGCAACTCCTACATTCTTGTGTTCCTATCAGATCATCTGCAGTAACTACAGTGACAATGGATGGGTACCCATCCTAGGAAAAAAAGATTCCATCATTCTACTTCTCGGTGCACTGAACTGGACTGTGTTAGGTTAACTGTTGTCACACTGAATAATCTCGGGCTGCATCACATCTCCAAAGGCACAACTCGGTATCACGTGTAGGGGAGTATAATATTTATTATTTATTTGTTTATATTTATTTTAGTTATTTACTTGCTACACATCTGAAGGAAGAGTGAAGAGGAAAAATAAAATATAAACTTGAAGTCTAGTGAAACCTACAGCACTTACAAAAGTAGCAAAACCTACGTTAGAATATTTTTATTTAAAATGCTGTCCAATTCCACAAACAGAAACTGCTTAAAGATAGAAACCACCTGCCTCTCTTCCTTCTGTTTCTCCTCACACTATCTAATGTCCTATAACCACAAACTGTGTTTAAAGTCCAAAAAATTCAAAGGCATCTCTCATCACAACAGTTGAGAAGGCAGGAGAAAGCTAAAAACCCCTTAGCTTCTTGGAAAAAGTAATCAGAACTGGTAAACATTTTGCTCTAATTCAATGTAAGGAATTTTTATTATTTTTTTTGTCTCCTCCACATCTGTTTCAGCTTTGTCTGAGATCACCCTAAGTTTCCACTGACTGAAAACAGGTTAAGAAAAGAGAAGACCCAAGCACTGACAATCACATCATGTCTTCAAACATCCACCCCTCTGCATGAACAATTCCCTTTGCTACTCTTACTCTCCTTGTTATTTATAGGTAACAATTATCAAATAATTTTGTAAAGTTTCTTTACAATATAATATATTATATATAAATACAACACACAAATACATGAAGATAGCTGGGAGCTTGCAGAACTTAGACCTAGCTTTGTATTTTAGTGTTTCTTTTTCAAATTACAGTATTCAAACAGGAATTTGGGGTCTCATAAAACAAAAGACAATGTCTTTGGCCAGCCCATGCAGCCCCAGAGCTCACAACTCTCAGCAACAAGATTTCTCAGTTGGCTTTTCATGTTTATACAGAGTCAGTCTGCAAAGGTATCTGAAAGCTTTGCTGTTTAACAGCTCCACGAGTGCACCCTTCCCATTTTTTTCTCTCCCATTTTGACCAGCCTCACGCTGCCTCCACCCTGCAGTGCTGCAAGTAGCTCACCAGCAAACAACTAAATGTTGCTGGCACCATCTGCTCCCTGGAAACCTGCCAGTCAGCCTCCAAACCACAGAGAAGTGGAGCTTGGGTTGGGATTTACTCCCTTATCCAACCTTTCTGGAGGTTCAGCTTTTTTTGCTGCTGTCCTCAGCCCCTCCAAGGGGCTGTAGGTAAAGTTTTGTTGCTTTTATGGGGAAAAAAAAAATCTTCAACAGTTGCCATCCTCTTCTTGGGGTGACCTTGTCTCCTCAGTTACAGGGGATCTACATCACTGGGTGTGTGTGAGCTGAAGTCAGAGGAGAACACTCTGGGCAGTTACACCTCACCTGAACCTGGTGAAAGCAGCTAACAGGAGTGTTTTGCCAGTCCCTCTGGAGATGAGCAGATCCCAAGCACACAGCATTGACTGCTCCCTGTTTCTGAGATGAAGAAAGTCATTGTCATAGTCACCAGTAAGTAGACAAGCAGCTCACCAGGATGATGCCTCCAAATTTGGTCCTGACACTTGAACAAACTTCCTCATGAAACTGTGAAAGGATCTTTTTAACTACAGGTGAAGACATCTCAGTATTGGTAGGGGGAGCCACAGAGAAACAAAATATCCCAGCAATCCCACACTAAAATTGCTCACACTTCTCTGAATGCAGTTTATTGATTTAACATAATAATAACAGTTTTCTGAGCTCACGAATGCACATTTCCCATCTTTTAGACTCACTTGCAATTAATGCACACAAAACCATTGGGGTTTTTCTGACTCTTTTTCACAGCAGAGCTCGTTGGGGGATTTTTTACTGCAATTGGTCCCGCATTGCTAATGATTCTGTTTGCTGGAGCTCTTGGCTGGCTGTGTGCAGTGGCAGCAGGCACTGCCTTCAGTGCTGTGACTGATCTATTTCATTAACCCAGCTGTTGTATCCAGAGTGTGAAGTATCCAGTGATGGTGCCATGCTGGAAAGCAGGGCTCATAATGAAACGACGACAAAAAAACACAGTTCCACTTAGAAAATCAAACCCAAACCAGACAGAACAGATTCCTGCCTGCTTTGTTTAGATATTAGACAGTATCACAGAAGACTTTGAAGTAGTTGAGGAAAAGAGGTGAACCTTGCAGAGTTTCTGTTCTCACAGCACTGACCCCTAAAAAGAGAACAGAAAGTTGTCTAGCATCACCCCTGACACTGAGCTACCAGAGTTCCCAAAATTTAGGACAGCCTGAGTGTCTCCTGTCATTAAAAACGGAGTAATATAAATATATATTCACTCTAGAGAAATAAACAGAAGGCAACTTGCCTACAAACTGAAAATGGCAAATTTCTACCTACCAAACAATCTCCTTTCACCTGTTCCAGTCAAGATGCAGGTGAAGAAATCCTAACTAATCTTTTCAGAAGTGCCTGAACAATGGAAGTTTCTTGTAATGCTTCACTGAGGGTACCTACCTAGAAACCTGTGAATTAGGAGAGATGCACCTACATCTATTTCTGGTGCAAGATGGAACACAAACCTGGCAGCCAATTAACTGCCAAGAAAAGCATTTTGATTGAAGCCAATTTTCAAGGCACTCAAGAGACTGCATCCTTGCAGGGCAAGTAAGAGCAGAGGGACAGACAGAGACAGAAAAATTCTCTCTATTAGAAGATCATCCTACAAATGCAGACCTAGAAATGCACTGACCTTTCCTGTGACCCTTTTAGAAGAGTGACTTCTGTGAAGTCTGTGGTTTTGTAAGCACAGCATTTGAGTGCATCTCTCAACCCCACAATGTGCTTTGTAGCTCTCCCCTGAAACAAATCAATCCACACAAATATTTGAAGACTATTTTCCTCATTCTCACAGTTCCCATTCACTGCAGTTCACCTTTAGCAGGATCTTCCTATCATGATGCTGAAAGGAAAGTTCTGATGTCTCTCTCAACTTCTTTGGAGCAACTACTACATATCAGTCCAGTAAATAATACAATTCACAGTCTCCAGAAGATATTTACAATGGTTTTTGAACAAACTGACTGGGTTGCTGTAAATAAGGAGTCAACTCTCACTCAGCTACTCAGAAAATAACATTATTATTTAGGATCATGTTCAACAGTGGTGCCAACTGAGCTCATTCTTACTTGTTTGTGGGAAGACAATAGTGATCCCTAAAAACAAGCAGCAGGAAATGTCAGCTCCTCAGAGCTTGATTTTTTGTCTCCACTGACAAAAAAAATTACTGCTATCAATTCCAGAAAAAAAAAAAAAAAAAGAAGAAGAAGAAAGTAAATCAGAAATGGAATAAACAAGATCATTGCATACATTCATAAACCTCCAAGGACAAACAAAACACTGGCATTAAACTGAACTACTCTCCCTTCTCATTATGTACCATCAACAAGGTGGCAACTTGGGTGTCTTCAAGACAGGCAAGAACACTGATGCTGAGTTAATTTTGCCTTAATTTTAAGTTTTCATCCCACCTTTTTCTTGCCTAGGTATTTCAAGCAGGTTTCACCCCTGCAGAACTGCAAGGCAGTACCTTTTCCATTCCTGCTATTTTTCTGTTATTTGTCCTATTTAGTTGCAAACTGAGCACTGGAGGCTCAACTCCAGAGCCACCTCTTATCTGCCTGGCCCCAATTCGAGCTGAATCTACTGCAGTAACCTTCATTTTTTTGCTGATCCAAGGTTCCATCAGGGAAGAGACCCTCACTCATCCTAGTCCACTCCATAAGGCTGAACCAGTCCCAAAATGGGGAATCACCAGAGGAATCGCCTCCTGGATACTCTTTGCCAATGTTTCCTGTAAGAACAACTTATAGATAATCCAGCTCCTTTGGCAATTCCTAAGTAGGTCACCACATCTGAGAAGCAAGCAGAGTTTTGCAAAGCACAGTGCTCTGCATTTGTTAGTGATGGGAAAAGTATTTTCCTGAGCCCTAGGACACTCTGGCTCATTCTGCCCCTGCATTGTCAGGCTGAACCCAGCACCATAAACCAAGCCTCACATGCAGGCTGTAAATCCATCCATGGCAGTCAGCCTGCATCCAGCTAAAGCCTTGGGAGAGTGATGTGAAAACAGCAGGAAACTTCACCCCTGGCATCTGCTCCACACCAAACTAGCACAACATCTCCAGTCTGAGAGGCTGCTGAGCACCCGCGAGGTGTGCTTGCCATTTCTGAGCCCTCTCCTGGCCTCCCCTTTATCAGCTCCACTGCAATATTTCCCAAACCTCCCCCTGGGTGATGTCCTTCAAGCTTTTTCTAGGTATCCAGCCTCAAATTCGATTTTCCTCCTTTTATTCTCTTGAATCTTCAAAGATCATTCCAGAAACCTGATTTGATTAGAAGTCTCTTTTAACGTAAGCAATTCATCCTCTCACACGCAGAGCTGTTGATTCACCTTTGCTTTAATTTCATTTTGCCTGCCTTTCATTTGAGCTATCTCAATTTTAACCTCTGTAAAAGCTCCATCTACCTTGTTTACTGTTTCTTGGATGTGAAAGATCTCCTCCATAAAGTCCTGAAGCGACAGCTCCGTGGCTGGTCCTGGCTCCAGCTGTTTGTCAGGAGAGGTCAGCCACTGCCTCGCTCTTTTATTTGTCTGGAGCAACATTCAGATTGTTTTCTTCCCCATTTCTGCCAGTACTGCTTGGAAATCATAATGAATTACCTCAATTCTGAGGAAGGTTTCATCTCTTTACTTCGTTACCAAGGGGAGGGAGGGAGAGTGTTTCAGAGGTTAGTACCCTCCACAAATTTCCTTGAGTCTTGCTGGAGGATGAATGGTACAGTAACAGGCAAAAGTTATTTTCTACATGCACACAACATCCTGCAGGAAAGCACTTGAGGCTGGGCAGAAAACCCACCTTCCCCAAATGCTGCTAGGCAGGTAAGTATTAGATCTTAGGAACAACAAAACATGTAGCTAAAGTACTGTGTTAAAAACTTACACGCAAAACGAGCTCTTTTTAGGGCTTTTTTTCTTCCCCCTCTCCTTTTTTCCAGCTCTGGTTATAGCAGGATCAGCTCCTCAGCTGGACAGGAAGCCTGGGGTAGATCTGGAAATAGGTTTCCTGCCCTGATATGTAGTTGCCAGACTATCTTCTCTCCCCTAAACACACAGAATGTTCTCAGAGGAAACCAGGCAGCACACAAACCTGATGAAAGAGCAGCTTTCCATCGGAAAAGGGCCCTCCTGAAACAAACCTTTATGCTGTGGACTATTTTCCATCTATCAGGCAGGCAGTAAGGAAGATAGAGACTCAAAATGTGCATTTCACTCGAGTGTTTTGGTTGGTTTTAAAATAATCTTTACATCCTACCCTATCTGCACAAAACACACCTGAAAAGTGCCAGATTGTAGATTGATATTTTACATTTTAAAGTATTTTTTCAGATTTCTAAGCACTGCTCCCTCCCCACAACACACACAAAATGGATCATACTGAGATTTACATGGGGTTTAACTGTATACAGGGGGTTTTATGTGCCCTGCCATACACACACAAATTGCAGAGCCCTGGCAAGGGAAGCTCATACCATTTAGGATGGGAGTCAGCACCAGCCAACTACAAGTTAGTCAGAAAGTGCAGAATCCCTCCCCAGCCAAGGGAAACATATCCCAACATTTCCTGGATATTTTCATCCAGATGAGATGATTCCTTCTCTACAGGAGCCCCTTCCATGACTGAGTTGAATGGCTGGACAAGAAGGTTACACATGATGCCTAATTTTCAGGCAGCTTATTTGAAGTGAAAATACATCCCACACTCTTGCATATTTTTTTCCAAGTGGATTAATTCACAGTTCCATAGTTTTCACATTCAACTTCTCCTACATTAAGGGCTGGCGTTGTGTTTTTATTAGAAGCTGTTTCTCTAACACAGCAAAACCTTTGCCACGTCAAAAAACTGTTTCAGTGCTACCTATAAATTACTTTGGCTTGCAATACACTAATTATTGGAACTTCCACACTAGAAAGCTGTGATTCTGAACAAAACAGCAATCCAAAGTGAGCTTCACTTGCTAGAGAACACCCAGCTACACAGGTTTAAAAATACTTAAGTGATTTACAAAGACTCCACCAGACATTTTAAATCTCTGACCTTTCACTTACCAGAGGCAAATATTTGCAGACAGAAGATGGGTTATCTGTTTCATTTATACACTCATGCCAGTTTCTGTGCAAGAAGGAGCCCAAAAACCTCTTTTTCCAACATATATGAACATTTTAAGAGTTAAAATCTCCTAACAGAATGAGTATCTTGTTGTAAACAAACCAGAGGACTAAAAATGATTCCATTTCTAATGTGGAAGGGAGGGAGGATGAACAAAAGTACGTAAGTGTAAATTTAAAACCTCACCATTTCAACTAAAAACTGAGATTTCACCTAGAAAGTACAAAGAATTGGAGTGCTCCTTGCATTAGAAAACAAGCAAACAATTTTTTCTCTTATCCTGGTGCAATCTATTTGAAAAGCCATAAAAATTCAGGATGTGCCAGCTGAGTCCTGAGCCCCATCCTCAGTGGGGCCCCTTCTTGCTGCCAGAACAGTGCAAAGCAGCCTCTGAGCACCCTGCAGAGCAGGGAACACTGTCCCTACAGCCCTAGCTATTACCAGAAATCCAGAACAGGATGTAGGAAAATCCTACAAGCTGCATCTAAAGAGACAGAGGCCACATCTGGCCAGAAGATTAAATGCAAGCGGGCTATACATATCCAGGAGAGAAAAATAGAATTCCTTGGACCTAAACTGGGCTGCATCACGGCGAGGACACAAATAAACAGCAGCACTCTGAGCTCACCAGGCCAGGCAAGAAAACTTCATGAAAAATTATTATTTGAAATTATCATCATGCTGGGATACAAAACCAGTGCATTTACGGGCTGATAGTTCTAATCTTTAAGTGATTGTATAAAATAAACCACTAAAAATTCCTAGCCGGGCAAAAAGCCTGATAATTTCACTTCCTGGCTTGCCTTCCAAAGACTAATGCAAAGTTTAGGAGCTGCACAGTCAAATAAATCTTTGGAGTCCAGCTTTCTTCTTTGAGAAAATGGTAAATATGGTATTTTCCGTATTATATACCACAGCTACAGTCACAACCCAAGAATGTAGATCTTTCACCCATTCATTACAGAAAATATTGCTTGAGGGAAACTGCTTTAAACTGATTTATGTGGTAGACACAGAAAGACAAGCCAGTCAAATTGGACAATGTGGCAGATGGTAATGGATTTATGCATATTTATGTAGCATGTATTTACTTGTCGACTTTGTTATCCATCTTTTGCCCCTTCCAAAAGTAGATGGCAATTCATAACTGCAGTGATGCTGGCTGCCTGACACTCCCTTTGCAGTCCTTTCCTCTGGACAGGCTAAAGAGCCTCCTGCTTTGTGCAGCTATTTTAATTGTTTTACAGTTTTATTACAAAACATCCTGTCTCTTACACTTGCTTCCTGAGGCCATCATAACAATGTTAGTTGCTACTGCTTCACTCTGCCTTAGGGGATCTGTTTTTACAGTTACAATTAAAGCTGGTAAGTAGCTCCCCAACATGTTAACATTAATTTGGCTTTTAATTTATTTGACCTTCTAAACTAAGCAAGTAACTCACTGAGCTTCAGGATGTGCAAGTTTCAGTTGCTCAACACTTCTGCAATCATCTGCTTGCTGCTTCTTTTCCAACCCAAACATTCAGGTGCTTTTATTTATTCTGAATTACTTCAGAATATTAAAAAATATAATCACTTTGCACTGAATATTCCTATGTTTTACGTAGCATTGATGCATATATGACCAATCTAATCTGTCCAATTCACAACAGCAATTTGAGAGCAGTTTCTAAAGCCCTGATGCACTTCAAACTATTTCACTTAAACATCTTTACATTACTAGTAGAGTCTTCTTTACAGGACACATCAAAAGCAAAGACCACAAGGATCCAAATTACTAGAAAACAAGAAATTGCTTCAGTTTGGTGCCATTTTCCCTTGCAGACACAGCAAATCTCAAATAAAGGTGTTGCCAAAACATTCTGATACCTCAAGTTCTGATTTTAAAGCACAGTTCTACCCCGTGTGCATTACACTGATCTATAGAAACTGATGCCAAAATACCTAGGCATGTATTTCGGTATTTAGGATAACATAAATATATTGATACATAAAAATGTGATCAATAAATGCAGCTTTATATTGATTATATCTCAATTTAAAGCCTATTTAAGCCTCCCCAGCTGTGGGGAGAATCTCCAGTCAGGCTTTTAGGGCTACTTTGCCTAAGTCACTTTTAAGCTAACTCTAAACTAAGCTGGCACAGCTTCCCCAGGGTTCTGAACATGCCCTTTGCCTGTGAGCTGCTGAATCTCAAACCTTGCTGAGAGAGGTGCCACCCACCTCAGGAGCACTCCCTGGGCAACCAGAGAAGGGGGGATGCTGAGGAAAGTCTCAGCAAATGGTCATTTAGTTTTAAACCACTCAAGCTCAAACAAGCAGCAGTCGAGAGAAGAGAGGGAGGGCAGCTTGGGGGAAAAAAAAGCTAAAAAGGAGAAAAGATTAAATGAAAACAGCCACTAAAATAAATCCTCATAAAAAAAAAAAAAGAGAGAAAAGTATTCATTCACTCCCTCCTGGGTGATTAAAGCATTTGACTCCTTCTCTCTGCAACCTCCCCCATGATGACCAAAGGTTTAAACTGTTACTGCCATCTTCCTTCCAAGTTGCCAAAGCTCTCAGCTGCAAAAAACTCAGCTCCTGAGCAGCTCCAGCCTCCAGCAGCCCAGAGACAACTAACATGGATATTTGCACCAGAAAAGACAACTTTGAAGCAAAAAATTACTTTATTTCTGAATAAGGGGGAAAAAAAATAATCAAAAAAGGGAGATATTAAAATACATGGGATTTTCAACAAATTATAGTTATGGCATCAGCAAAAATCCACATGGCATCTATTTGGCTTGATTTTAGGATGTGGTAGTTCATACTATCCTTATGGATACACAATGAAATGAAAACACAAAGAAATAAAATAAGAAATAAAATAATAAAATAAATAGAATAAAATAATAAAATTAATAAAATTAATTTAAAAAATCACCTAAAGGAACCAATCAAAACCCAAAACCAAACCAAACCCCCTGAAACAAGGCAGACCAGTTACACATCTTTCTGTTTCCCCTGTTGTGCCAGCAGAGCATCCCAAGTGCCCTGGGATTTGGTGCAGCGAGCTGTGGAAAGCAGGAGCCAGGCTGTGCCTCACCTCAGCACCGAGGCCACACAATATGAAGAAAAATGCTATGGCTGGAAGTGGTGGTCGGTCAATTACTCACCCTTTAAAATCCTATTATCTTCCAATTCTGCCAAGGAAAAAGAAGGCAGCGCTGAGCACAGAAGGGCAGAACAAACACTGGTTTTTTAACCAAATGTGTCCAGAAGAGGCTATGTCTCCATATGCTGCCAGTCACCCAGTGGAAAGCCTTGGTTCTGAGTGGGTGGCTCACAGCACCCAGCAGAGTTAATGGTATTTTGAGGTGTATGTGGCAATATTTGACTTCAGGCTGTTTAGCACATTGTGGCTACGAGAGACAAGTTCTAGATAGAGCAGATAAAAGGAATGTAAAACGTAGCCAAAAGAAAAACTAATGCCTGCCAGCTAAAATGCAAAACTGTGCGTGAAGTGGAATATTCAGTAATGAGGGAGCAAATCAGATTAAGACTCTTGTTTCCAGCAGTGTAAGCTCCATGCTCACCCATTCCACAGAAACCTGCCTGAGTGCACCCACCCTGCTGCCCACCTTCCACACTGCCCAGGGCACAGATCACAGCACACTCAGTGCCAGTCTGCACCAGAGCAGAATGAACACAACAAATCCTTGCTCTGCTATGAGACCAGACAAACCTCGTAACCAATACTGTATTTATTCCACTCGTGACTCCAAATAGGTTACAAACAGCCCTGCCCGCCCTCACGTTTCCATCTCGAGGATGGCATTTCCCAGACCGCAGCAGGTAGAAGCTGCAAGGGAGGGAAGGATCCATGGGGACCCCTGGGCGGTGCGCAGGGCAGCGCGGGAAGGCGGCGGGCGAAGGCGGGCGGGGGAAGCTCCCGCTCCCCGGCGGCGGTGGCGGGAAGATTTGTCAGGGACAGAAGCCCTCTGCTGGTCAGCGCTGCTCGGGAGGTGATTTCCAGCACCCACACAGCTTGCTATTGATCTGGGAATGAGGATGTAGCTCACATTCCACCGCAGCTTTTTGAATTCTGACCGAATGACAGAAATCCGATCTTTTAAAATTCATATTAACTGGGTGATTTGTGTTTTGTTCTATCAATAAACGCCGTCCACACCACAGGTAAATGCATTGTCACATCGAGTGTTCATGGCTTAAACACTTCTCATGTACACACTCAACACCCCTTCTTTTCACTGTTCACACAACAGTGACAAGGAGCCCTCAAACAAACCATGGTACCAAGATAAGTACTCAACCCTGCAATTTGTTCTCCAGGAGAGCTATTTAATGTGTTAAATTTTTCATTTTTTAAATATTTAATCTTGTTATTAGATACTTGAATTGTATTCAAGTATTACTAGTAGTATTAATAATAATATTTGAACTGTGTTCAAGTAGTAGTAGTAGTATTAATAATACTAAGATCATGTTTAAGCATCAAACAATGCATTACTTCACTTTTCCATGAAACTAGAACATTGGTCTCTAAAGCAATGCAAATCTATTTCTGTTTTGAGACTGGTTAATTTTCTTTTTGGTACCTGTTCATAAGCAGAATTCTTTTCCTGCAAGACATAGGTAAGTAACCATCTTTTTAAACCCAGCCCTCAAATTCAACAGAAATGATTAATTCTCTGCAAGAAATGGAAGGTTTGTTCTGGCCAAAAAAAAGGGCCTCTGTAGACAAGCCAATCTTCAGATACACAGATTTTATCATGCACACGAACACACACATGATTTCTTGTCTCCACGCCACCCTACAGCTGTTATTATTTATTTATTGTTATTACCAAGATGCCAGGGGACTTTAGTCAAGAATCAGACTTTACAGTCTAGTGCTTCACTAAAGGTTGATCCTGCATCTGTATCATTTTCACTGCAAATTCAGCATCTAGGATACAGCAAAACTCTGAAAAAAATAACCCAGACATTATCATCTTCACACAGCTTACTCCAAAGCTCTTAGTCCACAATTTTGCAGCTCAGTGCATTTAGGCTTGGCAACTTTAAATTCATCCAGAATACAGAAATCTATGAAAATATACCAATAAAAAGACATCCAATTGGGTACAGTCCTACATATGGGAATTGTGCTGTGTAGTGGAAGCAGCGTGTTTATAAATCTACACCAACAACCAAACAGTAAATCAATGCAAGACAGCAAGCCTACAAAAATACCCTGCTAATAAAATATCCCTAAAAATGAATTTAAAATCCAATATGGCAGCTAGCCCCATTATAAATACAGTTTAATAAATGTCAGTACCAGAGAAGTCACTGCTGTAGGTGTCTGATTTGTGGGTCACTCTAGAACCCACATTTATCCATCAGCAAGGCTGAGTGATCCAGGCTCACAGGTATCAAAATCTCTGTATCTACATTCACTGAAGCCTTCTCCAGGGAAGAAATATGTGACTGGGAACACGACAGGGTCTTCCTGAAGGAGAGGCAGGAGTCTGGCCTGAAGATCTGAATGAGCTATGGTGAGAATCCCTGTCCATCAATCTCCTTAATAAATTATTACAGCAGCAACAAAACAGCCTCGTTCACATGCACAGAATTCAAGCCTTTGACACCTCAAATCTGTTATTTCTTATTTCTTAGCATCTAACTTTCTAACCCCGGGCGACAATGGCCTCTCCTTGTGCTTCCCAAGGGATTTTCTAGGATTTTTTAATATGATAAACAGAATTTCTATTCAATTATGTCACAGTGATAACTACTTGGGTCAACAGACAGAGTGATTCTTCATGCTCAACACGCAGCCTTCTGTTGTGTGACCACAGGGAGGTAACTACCCCCTTGTTGTCCTCCAGACCATAACCACACCAGGAGGTTGTGCATCTGCTCAAGGGACAGAAACAAAAGTGATGGGTGCCAGATCCAGGCAGGAATGTGCTCAGTGGACACAATTCCTGCCTGTTCATTCCAAGCTTCCAGCTCCTCCTTTCCACCTACACCCTTGGGTGCCCCTGCCTCCATGCTGGGGTAAAACCATCACTCCTGTGCAGGGTGCAGTTTGACAGTCTGTAAAAAGATAACACTTTAAAACAGGATTTCTGAAGAAAAAGGAAAATAAATGATAACAACAGATCACATCCAGTGGAAAACAACCTAAGTGGTATTCTCTCGAGAACACACAGCAACTAACAAGCTCAAAATGGTAATTGCAATTACAAGAACATGTTAATACCTAACAGCCTTTTAATACAGCTCATCAGCTGATAGTTCTGACAAAGTGCTTTTAAGATATATCACAAATATTTGCTTAGAGAAGAAAAGCACTATCTCAAAGATTCCAGTTCTGTGAAAATCCACAGATAAAGTTTGTAATTAATGTTGACTACTGAAGATAAGACTGATGTTTCCACTCACATTAAACCACTATTACAAGAGCAAAAATGCAGGCTGGGGAAGACTGACTGGTGGAGAGCCAAGCTCTGTGCAGGACAGTTACAAAGAGCAGGAGTTCCCTTTAACCAGTTCCCACAAGTCTTACTCCTGAAGGTGCTGTGCAGCAAGGGTACAGGATTTAACCCATACTCCAGCAAAAACCAACTTCCCAGGACACAGAGTGACAAACCTGTAGGGCTGACAACTGGTTCTTCAGCAAAACCTGCTCCTTATGCAGTTGCATTAACTTCAAGACACCTTTGAAGGCAGTGAGAGGTTCTTTGGGTGTCAAGATCCAAGCACAGACTCCCCCAAGCCCCATGGTGCTGAAGAACACGATGTATTAATGATATTAAACTGTTACTGTATTAACATTTAACTGTGTTTAGCTAATAGCTGTCCAAGAGTGTGCATTAGCCTCAGGATGCTGGAGGAAGGCATGATTTGTGGTGACCCTGGAGAGCTGCAGGGAGAGCATTAAACCACAGGAGCAGGGCTTGTGAGTTTCCCAACAGGCACAAACACACACATCCGTGCAGAGATACAGAAGGAAATGCAGGATGCCATTCAACAGAGTGAATCCCATTGAATTTTGTCTGGAATTGAAGGCAAAAGGAGGAATGATGCACAGAACTAATCCAAAATTAATCAATCTCACTGAACAAATTATTCTTCATAATGCAGAACATGTGCTGCCTGAATAACACAACAGTTATTTGTTAACAGAAAGGGAATTTTAGCTGAAAACTCATGGAAGGGGCGTGACAGGATCTTTGATTGCACTAATTAAACCAATTAGAGGTGGGGGAGCACAGCCACACCACAGCACCTGGGTCACACAGGGCACCCTGCTCCAGCTCCCTGCAGACACAGCCCTGTGCACCCCCACTAGAGCCTCTCCATGGCCCTAAGATCCAGGCTGCAATTGCTCCTATTAAAGGCTCATTTCTGCTGCCAAGAAGTATAAAGAGTTTTTACATTAAATAGGAATCAAAGCCACAAATATTTATAAGGCTGGAGCAGTGCAGGTTTCCTGTCATTCCAGCAAAGTCATTAAGGAGTGGGAATTTTTGATGGCTTTAAGGCTCCCTTCTATCTGGTAGAGCACTTTAGAGTGGGAGAGGATCCTGAAATCCACAGTACCTCAGCCAGAGTAAATGGAGGGAAAGTCATGTGGATAAAAAAAAAACCCAAAAACTAAACTAACTGCAATTTTAAACCTAACAAATGGAACCTCAGAGATCTTGCTTGTATCTCAAATGCAGCACTGGGAAATTGGGGTTTTATTTGCAACAAAGCTAATGATAAACAAACCTATGAATGCTGATGATATTATATCTTATTTTGAGCCATAATTTAGCACATTTATCCCTCTGGAGTCTGGCTCCCACCCCTACAGAACACAGCCTAGCTGAGGTGGCAAAGGTTGATGCTGCCACATGCTAATGTTTCCAAACCTGACATTCATTCAGGAAAAGGCTTAAAAACAAAAAAGTGAAGTAAGAATGGTGTGTGGCAACCCAACTATGGGACTGTCATGCATCAGGTTTCTCTAGACATACCCTATTTTCCCACCTAGGTATTTCATGCAGGCAAAACAACCCCAAGGAGTGGTGCTCTGTGGAGGTTCCCATGATGTTTTTACTCAGCATAAAGTTGAACTAACTAAATGCATGAGAGCAGATCTCCTTGGTGAGCTCAGTAAATGTACATGAGGCAGTCAGCAGAAAGCTGTTGAGATACCCCTGAGCTGCAGTGCTCTGTAAAAAAAACTATTTTTTCCAGCATAGGTGACAGGAGAAGAAGGGAAAAAAATGAAAACAAGTGAAGATAAGCAGGGCAGTGTTAACACAACAATATGGTTTGGATACTTGATCTGACAGTTTGCAACTCATTTTGTTCTGGATTCTTCCCTTTTGTCTTTCCTTCAATCATCTTTAAGTCCATGTGAAGTTATTTTTTCCCCCTTCTTTCTCAAATCTTTGCCTTACTCTCCACCAATAGCTCTCACTTCTCCAATGAGGTTTCTCTCCTATTCCTTCTAAGTCAGTGTCCTTTTCTTTTTCCATAGAATCCATCCTCATTTGATGACTGCTCTCTCCACCACCCCCAAACCCCCCAAACAACCCAGAAGATGCTGAATAAATGGCTGCACTAAAGCCACTATTTCCCCTGTGCAAGAAGAGGTTTTGAGGGCACCAGCAGCCCTGCTGAAGACAGGTCAGTGGGATCACAGCACAGCCCTTAAATAAATGCCTTTTTTTCCCAATTCCAGTGGACTCCACCATGCTTCCTAAGTAAGTTTCAGCAGTTATCTCCTGGATTATGAACAGTACTGAAGTGGAGCACACAGTATTTATCTGAAAGCAAGTTCCAAATGGATCCTGAGGGCGGGAGCAGTAATTTTGCTGTCTACACAAACTATCTTGAAGTGCAGTTAAGAAATCATTTCACAGGCTCCAAGTATATAATAAAATGAAGGTAATAAGCATGACTGAGACACAGAGGGAACAAATTATCTTCTGGCAATATACAATTGTGACTGGATAAAACTGTTAATCTGCAGCTGAGCAGAAAATGTATAATCTGAAGGAATTTCTTCATTAAAATCAAACAATCTGCTCTCCTTTGATAAAACAGTAAGAACCTGCAGTATTACACAAATGACAGAAAACAGCACAACAGGACACAAGGAAAAAAAAGAAGTTTTTTGGTATCTCCAGCAGTAAAAAGTTGCTTTAGCTGACTAGAAACCACAAGCTATTGGAACAGCTGGTAACAAAAAGCTCAATTCCTCCTCCTCTGCTCATGCAGCCCCTTCTGCTGATCCACAAATCCAAAGCCTTTTTCCTACTGCTCCCCCATCTTACAGGTACTAACCACCCAAGATTTCCTACTCCAACTCCACTTACATACCACAGGTGTTTTTCCATTAAAAATTAAACCATATTTTCACAGACAAAGCACCTGAGATGTAACTGTGCAGAATAACCTTTCAGCACTTGTATTACTAATTGCTTCTTGTGATTCCATTTCCCAATCCTGTTCCAACAAGAAATACAGAAAGTGGTGTAGGTCAGGTGTGAGAAGTGAAAGCCAAAAGGACAATTACAATTCAGAAACAATTGAATACATTATATTAGAAATACCTTGCTATGCTTGACAAGCAACATAAACCAATTTTGTGCTGAAGAAGGTGTCTGCACACAAGAGAAAAACACAATATAGATCTCTTTCCAGCATAGAAATTCCAGCCACAGCCATTAAAACTGTAAATTCACCCAGGGAAGTGCCACAGAGAACCCCCCCACAGAAAGACCTCTCTCAAACAGAGTGGATTTTGGGGTTGGGGTTTTTTTTCCCCAAATTACAGCAACCTACAACTTACAGCTGTGGATGCTGCACTTCCCAGCAAAGCACAAACATCAAACTGGGCTGCTGCAGACTCCAGGCACTGAGTTCAGTGGAAGACAGCCACATCTTGCTGTGGGGAAAACAGGCCAAGCAATTAAATATGCATCAGCATTAAAGCTGAATGTACAGAAATAGCTTAGAGACATCATTTTGGCTTACCAGCTCTGCATGCATAGCCTGCATACAAATTCCATTTGTAACTATCAAGACAAAACTTTTGTGCAATAGACTTTCTGGGATTGTGTCTTTACCAGTGAATGCATCACTGAGTCTTGGAGCAATAAAAGAATAATTTGACAGCGTTAGCAGAATCTAGGAGAAATGTGTTCCAAATATAATTGACTTTACAGATAATACCTGTCCCATTAACTTTAATAAGTTAATAAGTCTTAGAAAATTCCTTCTTGGTGCTTAAGCCTTCAGTTTGCAGCTCTGACCTTCCAACTAGTTTTTCTTTACCATTTTCTTTCTAATTCCCAATAATATAAATTCATAGTCAAATGTCTGTGAGCCACTCCACCATGCACAGCACACAAGTGCAGAAACAGCTACAGCCACACACTTCCAACACAGAAATCAAGCTATCAGCTTCCACCATTTCATATGATTTAATAGATAATGAATCTCTGACACATCCATAGGTGCAAAACCAATCATTTTATTTTTCCCTGCACTATGGCAGCTTAAAATAGTCAGACAAACCCTTCAAAGTGTCAGCAGCTTCTCACAGAGAGAGAAAGACAGTGGATAACCCAACCAAGCCACTAACATCTGCTCAAAAGCTGCAGTTCCTCTCTTCTTCTTCCAGCACTCAGCCAAGCTAGCATGCACTTAGAGAAGTCTTTAAAGCCCTGAACATTGAAGTGTATCACAATTCTATGATGTCTCATTTATATAATTAGTACAAACATATGGCCCACAGTCAACGTGGGAAATCTAAACCATTCTTTGGGAAGCTGTCAAACCTAAAGGGATATATTTTCCAATAAGTGAAAAGAATTCAATATGCAAATCCTGCTTACAAGAGGGAGAGCAAGGGAATGGAAATGGAGCCCAGCAGGCACACTTGCTCCTCTTCTCAAAGTGGTTCTGCCCTGTGCTGGGCAGTGCCAGAACAAATCCAAATATCCAGTGACAGGCAAAGCAGCTCTGCAGCCACCACTCTGGCTGGGTATTAGCAAACCAGTGTGTAAAAAACAGTCTGAATATGCATTTGTGGTATTAATCCATAGCCCTTTCACAACCTGACTTTCCTCTGGCCAGGGTCAGCACCACAACATCTCCAGCAAGGTTGCCCAGAGAGGTGGGGGCAGCCCCATCCTTGGCAGTGTCTCAGGCCAGGCTGGAAGGGGCTCTGAGCAACCTGCTCTGGGGGGAGGTGTCCCTGCCATGGCAGGGGTTGGAACTGGAGGAGCTTTGAGGGCCCTCCCACCCCTGCCAATTGCATGACTCTATGGAGCAATGCACCATGTGTAACACAGACCACTGTACACAAGCTCATCCCAAGTCTTTGTTCAAAGCTCAACATCTTTAAACATCTCTAGGCTAAGTTTTCACTCATTGTTTTTTGACTAGGAAAGCTGTGAGCTGATTCAAGCATGGTGTGAGCCCTGGCAGCAATCCCCACCACGGGGAACAACCAACCCCAGCACACCACAAAAAGAAGAAGGGAGAGAACTGGAGCCAGCATCCACATATTACACGAGGTTATCTCTCCTCTGAGATAAGCCTGCAGGATCAACTGCTGTGCCTGTCACTTGCTAATGATTTGTTAATTAACCAGTGGTACAGATCTAGATGAAATGCACAGAAGATGTCCCAGTGAGCTGAACACCAGGACAGCTTCCACAGTATCCAAGGGGGAAGTCTGACTGGCTTTTCCACAGATCAAAGGAACCAGAGTAGATTGGCATATATATATATAGCAGCAAAAATTCTTTGTAGATAGCCTGAATATACAGCTAATAACTTGACTCTTTGGTACAGCATTCTTTAGTGAGGGAAAAGCAACATCTGAAACCACTGATGATCACACATCAAGGACATAATGTGCTCCACAATTCCTTTGTCATCATTGTATTTGAGAATAACCACTGAAACATGGAACCAGCTATCAATTTCTCAAGGCAGTCGTTAGTAAAGTCAAATCTGTCCAGTAAAAGCCTTTCTTCAAGGCAACTCCAGCAATACAAAAGCCAACTAATTTGTCTGAAGAAAACCCCACACCCTGTGGTTAAGAATCTGCCAAGCAAGCCAAATAAACTAAACAAGCAGAGCTGGCATTTGACACGGCTCCTCAAAGTGAGCTGTGACAAGCTCCTAATGATCTCAGTCAGAAAGCAGCTCATAGTGTGCTGCAGAAAGTATATAGAAGCATGAAGAAATCCAGAGATAAAAACCAAATGCTGAGCAGGGATAAACAGGTTAAAACCATTTCCAGTGGACAAAACTGCTCAGATCAGCTCTAAACCTGTGTCTCCAGAAGTTCTGCAGCTTCCATTGTTGGGTGGATTCACCCTGAAGGACACTGTAGCCTCTCATGTGCTCAGAATGTGTCAACAGCCAGCATGCTGACATGAAATTTATTTTGAATCTTAAGTTTCAGCCTCAAACGTGAAACATTTCCCTACAGTGAGAGCTTCACAAAGCTGGAAAACTGGCAGTTGTGAAAAGGAATTCGAAGTGTTAACAGATTTATGGAAGAAAAACTTAACCATTGCACTCCATGTGTGTCAGGAAAAGCAGGAGGGATGGAGGATTAGAGGGAGGAGCTGCTTGGGCTGAGCTGAGAGCTGCCAAGTTTGCAATGCCAGCAGCAGTGAGCTTCCTAACAGACACTTCCAGAGAAAAGGGGGGAAAGAAAACCCCAACAAAGAGAAACAAGCCAGCTAGAGAGGAGAAAACAAGCTCCATGCAAAGCAAAGAGGCTTTTTTCCTTACATAACAAAGTACAAAGGACATTCCTTATTCTTTTAACCATATCCAGGTTGCTAATTTGATCCCAATCCCCCTTGCAGCTTGCTGGCTGTTGGAAGCTGTCTGATCCATCTCCCCCAGCTTTCAGAGATGGAAGCAGAAATGTGTTAAGCTGGTGTTTTAACTTGTCCAGATAAGTCAATTTTTTCTCCAGTGACTAGCTCTGTACCTCATGCTGCACAGCACCCAAAGGTAGGAGCTGGCTTATGGTGACAAGAAATGAACCAGACCTGAGGTGTTCACATTTCCACTTCATTGTTGTGCAGTAAAGTGACACAACCTGACACAGTTCCTTTCAACCTCACATCTTCCTGCTGTGTGCATGTCAGCAAGGTTTGCTCTTCTTTCCTCCTCAGCACCTGCCCTCCCCTCTTCTCAGCTCTTGCCTTTCACCTCTCAGGTCACGCGTCGTGCCATCCCAAAAGGAAGGGTACAAGGGGAGCCAAACGTACAGATGTCACACTTTGGAACCCTGTTGCAATGTTTTCAGGCATTCCTCCTGGTATCCAG
Organism: Ceyx cyanopectus; assembly: GCA_013401355.1. Lineage (NCBI taxonomy): Eukaryota > Metazoa > Chordata > Aves > Coraciiformes > Alcedinidae > Ceyx > Ceyx cyanopectus. The sequence continues at coordinate 250,879 of VYZU01000906.1, read as the reverse complement.
GCAGAAAAAAAATGGTCTCTGCTTGAAGAGGAGAGTTAAGAGAAGGCATGGTGAGCCAAGGTGAAAGAATTTACTACTACTGAGGAGAGCAACATGCAGAGACGCACGTGGCAGTTTTTCCTCAGAGCAGATGTGCATCCTTCCTGCAGTTAAACTGGCCTTTCAGACAGCCAAAGCATGAAAAAGGATGCTAAGGCTTGTGAGCACAAAGGGGATTACCACCTAAAACCTTCAGCCAAAATTTGTCTTGTATTAAGGTTACCTTCAATCACTGCAGTAAAAGGATCCTTAATACTTTGATGCTGTCAAGACATCCAGAGCAGAACAAAACACTTTTAACATACATGAGATAATCAGATCTAGAAAGATCTAAATCTAGGGGAAATCTGTATCTATTCTTTCTATTATGTGTATATAATTTTCTCTATTATGATATTGTACAATATGTTCTATTTTCTTTAGGAGCAGAGCATTCAGGATGTGCATAGGCAATTACCCTCCCAAAACATGAAGAGTAATTATTTCAGAAGAAATAATTACTGAAAACCACCAGAACATTACCAGCAGCCAAGGATGTTGATGCCTTAAGTAATTTCAGATAAACCAATATCTTTTCAAATAGAGGCCTAAAAGAGAAAGGAGTTTGTTCAGCTGAGACTGCCTGCTGCTTCCAATCTTAACACCCTTTCACTTCACTGCATTCATCATCATTTCCCAGTTAAAGAACATTCATATCTTTGACATGCAAATCTCAAGGTGCAGCTTACATGACAAATTTTATTTCATTAGCTGTGTTACTGCTGAGTTCAGAATACATGAGATCAATCCTCCAATCAGATAAATCATTGCACTAATACTCTTCAATTAGAAAAGCAGAAATCACATTTAAGGAATCATGTATTTTAAGTAAAAATGCTAAAAAATAGAAAAGTTTCCACTAATAGTTTTAAAGGAATCCTACAGAAAACTATATTAAAAATATTATCATTAAAAGATATTAGAGTGTGTAACAGAAGGGTAATTCATTCACAACAGCAATGACCATAAAGAGATTTTTCAGTGACAAACACTAACATTGGAATTTTGAGGAAAATTCAGTCATTATTTCCTACTGAAAATAATTTTCCAGAGGTGTACTTCACTCCTCCTGTGTTACAAAGCATAGAAACCTGATTTTACACTGATGACTTTGGGAAGCTTCTTTCTGGAGGAGAAACTAAAGCCAACTGAAAACAGGCAGAAAAGTAACTGAATGGTTTTGCAGGCCAAAAATCAAATTACTTTTGAGGAGACCATCCTCACATCACTGCTTGGAGAGCCCCAGCTGCTTTATTCCCTTGTTTTTTCCCCTCTTTTGGGGAGCCTGCTGCCTCCTCTGCCTAACCTGGGGAGCTTCCAAAGCTCTCCCAAGACTCCCATCTTCAGAAGGTGCTGTGACATCCCAGCCTGGCCAACACTGACACTGCTTTGTCTTGGCTCTCTGTTGGAGCCATGAGGTCAATGTTCATTTCATGTGGAAATGCTCTGCAAGAGGCTATTCCCACTGTGACATCACCCCTACAATTTCACTGCTTGCCAGTTCCTCTTTCTGCCATAATATACCTAATTCTTTCACCAAATGGCATCAGAAGATAGTGATTTTCACTGAAATTCCCTCAGAAAGAAGGAAAAATCACCCTCACAACTGCCTCACCCTCCCCAGTATTTCTGTCTTTAAGAAAAATGTAAGTTGTTGGAGGGGAAAACCTCAGCAGTGTGCTGAGATCTTTAACAGAGAATCATGTGCCAATAAAACCCAGTTAGTTAAAACCCATTTTTGTCTGTTCACAAAGAGCACTCTTTCAAAAAGCTTTTTTTAACCTATTTTGTAGGGGCAAAAAACCACCTTATTACAATTCAAGGACAAACCAAAGCCTCCCAGCTCTGCATTAAGTGCACAGTAAGCAAAAGAAATGTTAATCCTTACACAGAGCATGCAGAATGAGGCAGGGATCCCAGCTCTTCCCTGGAAGCTCTGCCAGGTACCTGCTGTACTTGCAGTCCCTGGGAAGCCCAACCCTTCCCAACCTTCCTGCTCAGCAAGGCACTGACACATGCTGGAAAAATACCTGGCCAGAGCATCTGAGGCTCGAGTCTGCAAAGCCCCAGCCCAGCACATCACCCTGGGCAGCCTTCCTGGGCAGCTCAGCACATAGAGATGGGCTTCAGGAGCCCCTGAGTGCAACAGGACAAAACAATACCCCTTGGAAACACGACCCAGAAGTGAGATTATTTACCATTGTGCTTTGCAATAGGAACTTCTTTGGAAGCAGCAGGAGGCTTTCTAGGTAGAAAAAAAACTCCCTTGATTTGCTCTTTGATATGAACAAAAGGCTCTATTTGATCCTCAGTGTGAGCTCTTAGATTCCCTTGATGCTGAGAGATGCTCCACGTGCACGTGGGAGAGTTTTCACCATCATCTCTGGCAACAGCATCCTTCATTTGTCACCTCCTGTCACATCCTGAAGGTAGAAACAGGAGTTGAAGGCAGAGAGTGTGTCTGAAGGACTGAAATTCACCCAGCTTGCTGCTGCAGCTGGTCAGCACCAGGGCTGGGGCCAGCCAAAGCCTCTCTGCAGTCATTCAGCAAAACTTTACAAGTGGAAGTCAGACTTGCATTTCATGCAGGAGTTGAAAACCCAGCCCTTGCTGGACTCATTACCAGCTAATTCCTGGTTACCTCCAAGATCAAAGTGGCACAGGTAATTCAGACACAGCAATTAGTGTCACCCTGCACAAATGAGACCTTCCCAAGCACAAAAACCTGCAGCCACAGGACAGGGATGAAAAGCTCCTGAGCAACAGTGGGGAGCACTATGGTGAGGGAGGATGGATTCCTCCCCTTCCATCCTGCACACACCTCCACAGCACTTTTACTGCAATCATTTGTGACTCCACTGCTTTCTCCTCCTGAAAAAACAAATCCAGTCTCATTCTTCTGCAGAAAGGTTGCATTTTCTAAAAAAAAAATAAAAATCCCATTTTTCTGTAGGAGGGTTGCATTTTGCAAATGAAGGGAGCTGGGGCTGAAATGCTGATTACCCAGAAGAAAGGCTAACAAAAGCAAATGCCATAAACTATAAGTGCACACTGCACAATACAGGCAGTTTCCCTGCAAATGCAGCCCTGGCCACAGAACAGGAATGTCTTTGGAGTCCCATTCCATCCAGAAAGAATAAGATATTTATGAATGGGCAGGAGCTGCTTGTGCTTATTGCCCTGGGAGAAGCACAATATATTCACACCAGCTAGTGGACATGAATAAGTTCCACATATTTACTTGCTTTCAGAAAGAAAACATCAACTGTGCCACAGTCCAAGGATTTAAAGCTCTTCCAAATCATTAGCAGTGATCTTGGGAAGGGAGAAAAACCAATCCATGAATACATTCAAGTACACACTCCATCCTAGAACATAGTTTCAACAACTGTGCAGTGAATCCTTGATTGAACACACTGCTTGGCATGACTCAAAAATCTGCTTTTCTGAGGGTACACTCTCAAATATATAAAACTAACATGCCTATTGGAGGCATCCTTTATTCAGAATCATTCCTCTTCTGGGAATAAGCATCCCAAAAGAAAATAATTGTGGTGGTTTGGGTTTTTTTCCCCCTTTCCTTTTGAATTACTGGAATCTGGAGACTTCAGTATTCACAGAAGAATTATGAATGATTACCTCCAGCCCTACAGTGAGAACAAAGGTAGCACTGTAACCTGCAGGAACACAATGCCCAAATATCCACAGTAAACTCATTTCCTATCACTATTCCTTAAAACATCAGGGTGGGAGGGGTTGTTTATCCTGCCTTCTCTTAATGCAATATAAATGCCATGTAAATGTCTGCTCTCCTCTCTAAATCCATGTATTTAGACTGAGATACCTCATTTGCCCCCAGCTCACAGTTAATTATGTATTGTATTTAAAACCCCCTCTGTTTCAATCAGTTCACTCCATTTATTGCCTTTCAATGTAGTTCTTTGTTCCTGTTGCAAGTTAAAGTGCATGATTTATTTATACCTACCCCATATGCTGGCTGCTCATCCTCTAACCTAAGCTGAGTCTATTTCTCTCAGCATCAAATCACAACAAATTCCTTCCAATGTCACAAATCACCTCAGCCCATCCTGCAGTCCTCTGGTTTTACCTTATTTTCTTCTTAGGGAGGCAAAAGGAATTCCAATTATAAACCATCTTGATGTAAACCAACAGTAACTACTGAGCAGAAATTACTGATAATCTATTTATAAATTGATTTTTGTTAATATCTTTTTTTTTAAGAGCCTAGCTTCCTAGGTTGTTTTTTTTTTCTTTCCCTGAAGTAAATGTAGTTGTAGAAACACTCCAAGACCTAATCTATTAGAGTTTATCACCTTGTGTACCTTCCTTTGCCTCTTCTTCCTAGGAGAATTCTCCTCTGAATGGAAAAGTGCAACAGACATCCTGTGATGCAAAAAAGCTCTTCCAATAGACAGCAACAGAACCAAGAAAAAAGGAGGAGTTCTGCTTTGATGTCAATATTAGATTCTCCCAGGATTTCACAAAGCCTGTCTGGCCACCACCAACCACTGATAAATTTGCTTTCTTCTCAGTTCTTCACTTGAGCAATCAAAAAGTGGGGCAACAATCCAGCCTGAAATACTCCAGAGCAGTGAAATTCCCTCCTCTCACTGAGAGTCACCTGGCCCAAGACTCCCCTCTGCTCCCCCCCCAGGAGCCTGCAAACAGCAGTGCTGACCTCACAGGTATTCCCTGCAAAACCTGCATCCCTTGGAACACAAATGCACCTGAGCTGGAGAAAGCAGCAGCTCACTGCTGGCATTGTAGGGAGTTCTTTGCTCCATGCAGCCAGCCTTTCAGTCACAAATTGCTCCAGAGGCTCAGCCATCATTTACAGCAGCAAGTGCCACGGTTAAGCTCCATCCTCACTGGGGGGTGTTTTGTCTCTTTTTGAGGAGGGAAATTCTCCCATGTTTTTAAAAGCAGTTACTCCTATTTTAGCTATTACATCTCCATCTAAAACCACCTGAATTGATGATGTAGAAATATGTTTTTTCTCTAAGCACAGTATCAGATGGTCATTCCTCTGTGTTTATAGCTGGGAGGATCAATGCTATTTCTGCTTTACAGAGCTCTTTCTTAACACAGCATCAAAACACATCCAAGCAGGCAACACATTTCACCTTCCTACTACTTATCAGCTAAAGCTTTAAGTACTAGAAAAGTGTAGGTAAGAAATCACAAATATTGCTGCAACTGGGAAGCAAAGCAGCCCAGGAACTGAAGACGTAGAGCATGAAATCATCCAACGCTGAAGCAATTCTGAATATTTTAGGAAAAGGGTAATTATTTCTTCCCCAGCCAGGAGTGTGGCTGCTGTGTGAAGGTCATGAAGATGAGGAGACACGACAGAAATATCCCAAGCAGAGTTTATGTCCCAAAGCAGGGGATGGTCAGTGTGCTAGCACAGGTCCTCCCACACCCTGGGGATGAGTCAGGCTTCTTGGGACACCTCCAATTCAAACCACATTCTCTACCACCATACAAGTTCTTGTGCAGGCAATGTCAACTGGGGGAAAAAAGAGAACTGGCAATAAACTGGGTGGATTAAATTGGTGAAATTTTCAAACATCCTGGCCACATCCCCCAGCTAACAGCAGCAATCTCTTGGCATGCTTTTCTTTTCTCACAAATAAAAACCAAAACACTCCCACCACAACTGTCAGCTTTCAGCTGAACCCTAATATTGCAGATGAACTCCTACCACAATGAAACATCCAAAGGATTCCACCTCCAAACTAAGGAAGCTACTGAAAACCAACAAGATCCATAGTTCTAGAGCAGGTTAAGGGAGAAGAGTCAAGTGAAGAAGCTGCCACTCAGGTGTTTGCAAGGAATAGTTTGGATCATGCTGCCTGGGAGCAGAAGTTTCCTCAAAGGGGAAAGGTGGGATCTAAGAGGAGCAGGGGTTACACTGCCAAAGGGTGTTTTGCTTCCCAAGAAATAAAAAACTTTTAATATGCCTAATGGGGTTCAAAATTTGAGGGATTTTTCTACCTTGTGTTTATAAAATTAATCTTCCTTGTACTTACTGTACAGCTGATGACCAGCACAAGTCCATTTTCACCCTTTAGGATGCTGACTTTAACAACACAAAGCCCTGCTTTCTGCCATGATGAATGAATCTGTTTGACATCACAGACAGGACTCTCTTCTCCCTGAGCTCAATCTCTTTTTCATGGCCATTTTTATCAAATCAGTGCTGCTGGTGATACATCAAGTGATGAGAATTTCAATGAAGTTGACATAAAAAACAAAAAGTTTTCAGGCTTCTGCAAATTTTCTGTTTGGTTTATTCTGCTTGTGGTTTAGTCTCAATGGTTTTCCATCAGGTTTTGCCAACTCTCCTACTGGTTCACAGTAAGGCTCAGCCTTCCTGGCAGCTGAGCAGAGTAAGATTGAGGTACAAGGGAGTCTGTCCCACATTCCCTGCTCTCTGGGCTTCCCAGTGTTGAACACAACGAGCTTCATGCTTCCAGTACCATCCAGCTTGGTTTGCATTCATGAGTATCACCCAGTGGGTGCCTTTGTGTACTAAGCTGCAAAGGTCAACAGGCAGTTACCAGCTAGGGGCTGAGAATAAAACTGCACACACACACATACACACACACAAGTAATTCAACCATATAAATATTATTTCTGTATTAATTATGGCTGTATATATTAGTTTACAGCTTAATTTCTATTCAGAATACATCCCTTAATACACATAAGGGCACATACTAATATATAAATATACACTATTAAAAAGTATTCTCCTGTAACATCCAATCACAGCAATATCCAAAGGAAATGAATAGGTAACAGAAGTCACATACCAGGTATTTGATCCTGAAAAATGACATCAGTGTGCCCTGGTGGCCAGGAAGCCAATGGGCTCCTGGGGGCATTAGGAAGAGTCTGGCCAGCAGATCCAGGGAGTTTCTACTCCCCTCTACTCTGCTGAGACCTCACCAGGGGACCAGTTCTGGGCCCCCCAGCTCCAGAGAGACAAGGATCTGCTGGAGAGAGTCCAGGATGATGGAGGGGCTGAGACATGTGTCTGCTGAGGACAGGCTGAGAGCCCTGGGGCTCTTTAGTCTGGAGCAGAGCAGCCTGAGAGGGGATGGAATCCATGGGTATCCAGAGCTGAGTGTCAGGAGGAGGGGCAGCCTCTGCTCACTGTGCCCTGGGACAGGACAGGGGCAATAGATGGAATCTGCAACACAGGAGATTCCACCTCAACATGAGGAGGAGCTTCTGCACTGTGAGGGTCACAGAACCTGGAACAGGATTCCCAGAGAGGTTGTGGAGTCTCCTGCTCTGGAGACTTTCCAGCCCAGCCTGGCTGTTCCTGTGCTGGATTAGATTCTATTCTATGGGCCTGCTCTGGCAGAGGGGTTGGAGTCCAAGATCTCCAGGGTCCATTCCAACCCCTGACATCCTGGGATCTTCCAAATGATGGTACCTCCAGTAATCCTCTACAGAAGTTTTTCCCAAAGAGCCCCTCCTCTCTTCAAGATACTGCTGCAGTTCACTCAGTTTCAGTACCTGACAACTGACCTTTCTGGCAGCTCACCTCTAACAGGTCTGTACTGTTTGGAAGACAAAGCCAGATGCTGCTGAAGCAGCTTTCTGAAGCTCTGAAGAACTCGGATAAATAGGATGGCATCATTTTTCCCAAAACAATGCAGAACCCCATGCCACACATTAGCAGCCCATGATGGTATTGAACAAGGCTGCAAGAGAGACACTTTACCTGCACTTGCTTGTCAGACAATGCCTCTGCTGCTGCAATACCTCATGTGCACACTTCCAAGGAAGACTCATGAATGCACAGGTTCATTAAGGGAATGAGAGAATTGATTGTAAAATGGAAAAGGCCGAGTGAGGTCGTATTTCAAAGAGATGAATATGGTACACTCCATTATGTTGTAATCAGCCTCTCTCTTTCATCCTGAGAACTGTAATAGTCTATCCTAATTTTCAATGGAGGTGGGGGGGGAGGAAAAAATTAAATAAATATTAAAGCTCACTGCCTGCATCCTACCTTCATCCCAAAGGCAGTGCAGAACTCAGATGTGCTGCAGGCAGTTTCCATTTACCATGGTCTTTGGAGCAGACGGTATTGATGTTGCTGACCATTTTTCTCCTTAATAAGAAAAACATTCAAATGCTACTAATATTGCTGCCTTGGCAAACCACATTTAATAGATGGGACTTGCCCTGTACATGACACGGGGAGCATCAATCAAGGCAGAATTTTATTTCAATTTATTATGGTTGCTGTCTAAATGAAAAAATGCTTATATCGTTAAAGTGTCTGACAATATAAATGTGCAAATGATGTCATCACCCATTTTGGGGAGAAATTTCTGATTTGGGTTGAAAAGATCTACAGTTGAACTTCTAAATATTTCATAAATGCACAACTGAAAAACACAAGCAGAGTAATTGGTATCTGGTGTGATACCTTGGCTTTGCACCCGAGAACTTTCATCTTAAGGTGACTTTAGAAGGAATTCCTTTTACATGGCTAAGAGCTGCCTTTTTGTTGAAATCATCCAGAATAAATTACTTTAATCTTGACTTCATTCAGGACTCTCTTGTGTGTTTGGTTTGTTTTTTTCCATCACTTATCACAACTCTTTGCTTGCTATAGCCAGCTGTCTCTAGACTGAACCCAGTGGCCTGCAAAAGCCCTGTGAGCTTTCCCAGACAAGCAACTCTGGACTGGGGAAAATAGACAATACTCCATTTTTTAAGGGATTAGAGTGTGCAAACCTGTCTCAGTTGTTGAGACAGAATGGAATGCTTGGCCCAGTCCTGCTGGCACACCCAGGAGCTCAGTGTGATCAGGGGTCTCCAGACCAGCACAGGACAATGGGTGGAAGGCAGTGGCTGTGCTGTGGCAAGCAGAGATTGCCAGGTCAAGCCAGTGGTATTTAAACCTCATTAGACTGTCATCTACTCTATTTTATTACCATATCATTATGATATAAATAGAATACTTCTTCCTTTAAAATGGTTGGCTCTTTCTGCTGTGTTTATTTGGCATTACTCAGAAGTCCAGAGCCTAAATGTACTGTAACAAGAATAAATGTTTACTACAGTTCACAAGCACAGAGAAGGAAAAACAAACTAACCCACCAAACAAAACAGTTTCTACCAGAAAAAGAGTTTAGCATGGATCTCACCTTTGCATTGCTTGGACAGGAGTAGCTGAAAGGGAGTTTGGATGCAACAAGCAAAAGATTGAACTGCAAAACCAAGTCTCTGACTGATAAAACATGACAAGATGTGACCAGCAGCCAGCCAGCCCCACTGGTGCTCAGTTCACAGGGCACCACCAAACACCAGTGTGATGAGAGGGAAGGAGGCATGGAAAGCTCCTTGCCTTGCACTGCATTTTATCCCAACCAAGAACTGAGGAGCAATTGGAACTTGGTCTTTTAAGAAACCACAATGGATAAATAACTGGAAGGCTCCATGACAGATAAATAGGACTTTTATAACGTTGCATCTTGTCAAGTCTGCCAGAATGTGTTGAAAGAGCAGCCAGTTAAAATCACATCCTGCTGCAGCTGTCCAACTTTATAGCTAAAATGTTCATATTAATTCCATTAAACCATTAGAGAAGGAAATCCAAAATATTATTACAAGTATGTTGGCTTGACGCTGTCTTTTTTTTTTCCAGATTTAATACCAGACACAGCACTCTCCACTTCACAGGGTGATGAATTTATACCAATTGTGAGTATTCACTCCCTCAGGGCCACAGAGCAGTTGTCCTGTGGAAATCCTACAGAATCTAAACCTCACTGTACATTTCTGACAGACATTTCAGAAAAGAGAGGAAGGGCATTCTAGTAGTTATGGAACTGGACTGATATTTAGGGGATCTCAATTTAATTTCCTTGTCTGGCAGACTTCCCTTCATAACCCCAGACAAAGTAAATCATTTTCCCTACCTTAGTTTCTCATCTTCAGAATGGAGAAGACCATTTAAGTACCTGAATAAAGCAAGTTTTAAATAAAGGGGGAAATTTTCCTTCCCTCTTGTGTATCTATTTTTTTTTCCTCAGGTAGACAGTTACCTGAAAGCTCAGTATTCCCAAGGATCTGACTGCATGCTTTCATGTATCTTGAAATCAACAAAACACCCCATTTCTGAGTAACATTCCTTATGTTTCAGGGCTTAATGTCATTGAAGAGCCTCCCATTTCAAAACTACTGCTCTGTGATAAGAAAAGATCTAGAAGAATGAGCACTGGGGAAGTTAATAAACAAAATGCATTCATGGCCCATTACTTCCAATAACTTTACTATATAAATAGTCCACTCATAAAATAATGGCCTCAATTAACATTTAATTCTCACACGATGCATCTGTAATGTACTGCAGGGATTAAAAGTTCTGCATGAATATCACTGTTCCAAAGTGCCACAAGTTACAAGCACTGACATTTTCCACTTGATTAAAAACACTCCTAGGCTCTCCCCACATTGCTCCTCTTGCTCTAGAAGAAAAGATACTCCACTAGGAAATGCAGCAGAGCTCCCATTCTCCAGCTGATGCTGATCCTCAGCTTGCCTTGGAAAATTCACCACTAGAGAGAAGAAAAGCTCAGAGGTCACAGCACCCTGGTAGTCCTGCAGCTTTGTCTGTGAAAGAAGTGAAGAGAATTCCCTGTGTAAATGCATTTCCCAACCCTTTGAGCAGCAAAGTGGACCAAAGCAAGTTTTCTGAGACACTTCCACTCCCAACAGCTAAAAAAAAACCTGCCAGGAGTGCCACAGCAGGGAAGAGCCACTTGAGGAGAAGCCCAAGGCAGCAGAGTCCTGACATTATGTGGCCATTCTGACAGGGGCTTGGGCTACAAGGGCAGCTGCCAGGCTTGGGACTTGATAGATCTAAATGTCGTGTGAAAGACCTTCCCTCACTCAGCCATCTCAGGGTTTTCTAAGCTAATGCATTCTCTTTTAGCCCAGAACATTAAGAAGTTAACTGGGAAAGAGAGTATCTTTGTAAGATGTGGTTGCTTTTATCTTGCAACACAATGACTGAGCATTGATGAGATGATAACTCGGTCAATTAATCAAACAGCAACAAAACACCTTCTAACAATGACTGCTGCATTCAGGGTGTCATTTTAGGAACTGACTCTGGTACACACAGATATTTTTTTTTTGTGCTGTGGGTTTGACCTGAATCTTAATGAAATTAACTCCTCCAAGAAACCAAGCCAGTGCAATCTACCAGTTTGCTGCAAAACCTGCTGAAAAAGAGCCAAGAAATGCTTCCCCTGGAGGCCAGAAAGCTCCTGGAAAGCTAAAATGGACTTCACTGGGCTTTGATGGTGAAGTGATGGATTAAAAAGATATTAAAAGTTAGGATAAGACAAGGATCAATAATATCCTGCCAACACCTATTATTCTCAAACTGTGGTTAGGGTTGTGTTAGGACTTCTTGCTTTTGTCTAAAGCAAACAAAAAACACAAAACCCACAAAAATGCATGGGAAATTAAATATACAGAAAAATAAACCTGCTTTTCAGCTGTTCTTTTCCTCACAACTACTGTCTTATTTTACACTTAATACAGCACGTTAGCAGTTGTCCCTAATCAGCTCTGCATACACCCAAGAAAACTGCAAGCCCTGCCAAAGGTGTTTCCAGTTTTGTACAACACATGGCTTTTTTGATAGGATACGTTCTCTCCTGAAAACTACTCCCTCCCAAAATGAGAATTCAGCAGAATCTCTAATAGCTTTCATATTTCAGCCTAATAGGCAGCGTGGCACTGCACTGCCACCCACCTTTGCTGCAATAGTGCACAGCACATTGAGCAGGCATTTGCTTCCCTCACACACTCCTGATGTGCAGCTTCTGCAGGACCTCGCTATTAACATTTAACAGACTCTATGAGCATAAAGCACATTTATGAACACCTGCTAGCACATTTTATTTGCCTTAAGAGTTTTATTATAACTGTTAAATTTTCTTGCTATGCTTTATGGGCCAAATCCTGGTCCAGTTTTAGCCTCAACTGCAGTTGATTTCATCAGGAAGCAGATCTGATTGTATGTGGGGTTTGATGCAAATTCACTACAGCTTTAAACAAAATAAGATCCCTGGTAAGCACAAAACTAGACAGAAAAGGCCAGGGCCCTACAGCTTGAAAATAAGACCCCTGGTAAGCACAAAACTAGACAGAAAAGGCCAGGCCTATAGCTTGAAAATAAGATCCCTGGTAAGCACAACACTGGACAGAAAAGGCCAGGGCCTAGAAGCTCTAAAATAATACCCCAGAAAACAGCAAACAAAAAAACCCAACACCCCACCCACTGGACCCAGCCTTCAAATAGAATTAAAAATGACCAAAAAAAGCCACACAACACCCACACTCACAAGTCTGTAACCCTCACACTGCATTACAAAGCCTCAGGGACTCTGAGGCTGGAAGCAGGAGGCCCACGGATGGAATTTGTACCACCAGCTACTCAGATCACTCACTGATGCTCCTGTCACCAAAATCTTTCCTTTCAAGCCAGCAAAGGACATCACCTGGCCATCAATCTCTGCCCCATCTGGAGAGTCATGAGCCTCTACAGCAGAGCAATGCAGCCAGAGCCAGAGGTGCAGCTGGGGAACAGGCCAAAAAGCCACCCTCAGTCTAACCAAGGATGTTCTCTGTGACTGTTTCTCTTTGACAGAGTTTTATCATCAATACTGGAGGTATTTCTAACAGTCCTGGGTCACTACATTAAGTGAGCAACACAGCTCCTCACACACACAAGAGGACTTGAATCTTCTTGCAACTCCTCTAAGAAGATTTAATCTCATCTGAAAATAAAGGTATTATTTAAGCATCACTTAGGAAGCCCTAAAACATCCAGACAAGCAGCTAGTGAGCAGCAGCCAAGGTGGCAATGCCACTGGTGCTCACACAAAAGCCTGGCAGTAGGTGCTTGATACAATGCACACTGTGAAGCCCCCCCCAAAAAATCTAAACAATTATACAAATGAAATCCCAGACACAATGATGAATGGCGACAGATGAAATGTGAACAGATCTAGCACCATACACAAAAAACATTGATTTTTCTCTGATTGCTACTTAGGTGATCAGTGCATGAGGTCCTAGTTGCAGTCATGCTCTAGATTTTATTAATGCTCCAATATCAGCCACACTATTTGGAAATCAATGCTTACTTCATCATTTTTCTTTGAAGGATCCTATTATTCACAATTGATTTAACAGAAATGAAAGGCTTACCATTAACAAGACCCAGCTGCTGACACTTCTTAGATGAATTATTGAACTTCTAAAAGTGAATTAACTTAACCATCACCAAGACTTATTGTCTCATGTTTCTAATACCAGTCAGTGTATTTATAATTACAGAACCATGCAGCAGAATGTGGCTTCTTTGCCACCTCCTTAAACACCCACCACATACAGCCAGTGAAAATTAAGATTTGCAAAGATATAAATAGGAGAAATTTACAAATCCAGTCTGTGGGAGCTTAGTGTCTAACTGGCTTTTTACGCCCTTAATCTTCATCCTCTTCTTCTTCAGGATATGGGTCATTTCAGGCTTCAGAAAAATAAATCCCATTTATGGCAAGATACATCTCTTGTCAATGAGATTACTACAGTCACAGATCCCTAGATCTGCCCATGGCCAGCCAAAATGCCTACAGATGATGATTATTAATTCCCTTCACATAAAAAAAATGAAGATCCACCTTAGGAATGAATAGTAGCAAATATCAGACATCTCCAAGCAGTAGTAACACTACAACTCCATCCTAATATCAGTGTAAATGTACAAAGCAGGAAACCTAAAACCTACTACCTGCTCAGAACAAAAATCACCATCTCACATTTTATGTTCAACAAAGGACTGTGTATTGTGCAAAGTGAATTTAGTTCCTCACCAAAGGCATTTTTTTCTGCAAATTAGAACCTGATTTAAAATTCAGTACCAAGAAAGAACAGGTTTGGAAGGGGAGCCCTAATCTGTGTTGCCATCCTAGATGACAACTTCATCCCTTCTTTCTCTGGTGGTGTGATGAGAAGACAAACCTCTTCTTTTGACACAAGCTGATAATCAACAACTGCCCAAAACCACTGGAGCTCCTTCTGAAAGCCCTCAGTGGATCTGCCTGCTTGCACACTGCTGCAGGCAAAACATCTGTGCCTTTCTTCCCAGGGTTGGTGCCTGATGAAGGCAGTTTGAAGAGCTCTTAGTGACTACTGGATTTCTCCTTCCCAAGCCTCCTTCTGTTTTAACCCCAATCTTACTGGAATTGACATGTTTAATTCTGCTTACATTGGGCAACAGGAATTCTAAGAATGAAGGAAAATGGGAAGGAAAGAAGCTTGACAGCCTGAGCCCCCAAGTTCCTTACAGGTTTAGGAAAACAGGCCAAATTCATGAAATTAAGATTATGTTGGAAATATTCAGGTACCTCAATTTTTCAAGCTTCCTCTTCTCAGTAGAATAACCCCTTGGAAATGGGAGCTGGCTGGCCACGAGTGAACTCTGGTTAAATGTGATATCTGCATAAAACACATCTCAGCAAGTTGGTTCTAAGAACTTTTCAACAAGACATGGACATTGGCAGATTTCCTGCCTTTCTTCTGCTCATTTTTTCCAGTGTTTCCCACATTGTGAAATACCTCTTAATGCTATAAAAACAGAGCAGATTGCAAAAGTGGTCCCAGTGCTTCCGATGGGAGGAACGTGGTTAGAATCTGGCATTCAACAAGGTTTCCATTTCTACCAAGGCTTCATTTCTTTTTCAGTTTAAAAATAAGACTATTTTGGCCTGTCACTAGAGCTGCTCCTTACAGCCCAGAAGAAATAACTGCTGGCAAGCCCCAGAGTTGTTTCCAGACAAAACTGTGCTGCAGAACCTTCAGAAAACAACTTTTTTTTGACTAGAGGCAGGATTAAACACCAGCATAAATGGGAGAAACTTCCCTGAAAATCAACCTTTTTACATGTGCTTCCTCACTGTGGGGCTGAATTCACGTTAAGTTTATACAACACAAATATATTTAGCTGACAAGGAAGTTAAATCCTGGATTAAATGAAATTAAATGTAATTTTATTAAAGCTAAATTAAATTCTGAACCACTTCTGTTTATCTTCTACATGTATGTAATAATTTAGCATCAAACTGTGTGATCATTCTGCTCTGAATGCTCTTTTTTCCTCATACACAAGCATGCTACTTACTAAACATCATGACCACACCACACTCATGGCTGTCAGTGTAATCCCCATCCAAACTAAGTGGTTAGAAAAGAGAAGCTGCTTTTTAACATTCCAAATCTTATCAGATCTCAACAGAATTCCATTGATTTAGAAAAACAAAAGCATAATAAGGTATATTTTCATTAGAATTCCACTTATTTCAGATGTTTATTGACTTCAAACAATCCAACAAGTAGGAAGAAATCTAAGAGGTGATGATGATGTTCATCTCAGACTAATGCAATTAATTTGGCCACCAATGTAATTAATACAGATAGAGCTTCAAATAGACTTAATATGTAGCCATTTCAGGACTGAAAATCCAAACTGCACTCTCACTGAGAATAAATTACACTACATTTTCAGTGTAGCATGCCTAAGAATTGGGGTCACAGGAGTCATCAAATCTTCAGAATTCTAAGGCCAATTTGCCACTGAATATAGGAAAAGAAGATAATCAGCTTTTTATTTCCACTGTGGAAATAATGGACTACAGGTGTTTCAGAAAGACTTTGATTCTGGAAAACAAGCAGCCTCTTTCTTTCCATATGGTACCAAGTCTAAGAGAGGCACATTTTTATTTAGGCTAAATCATGCCCTATGGGATACACTTACAAGGAAGAAAGGAGGACACACAACTGGCATATGAGCCATACTGCCAGTGCAGAGCTGCCAAAAGCACACAGCAGGGAGCATGTTTTGGCTATCATGAGCAGAATAAGCATGCACTCCTCAACCTCTGCCAGCTGGCATTAGTTTCCAAATACAGAATGCTCACTGGGCACTTTGGAGACTGGACATACTCCCAACCTTAAACTAGGCTCCCATAAAGAGGAGCTGCTGAGATAGCTCATTAACCAGGACTGATTCCCAGCTTACTGCCAAGTGAGACTGAGTGACAGGGAAAAAAAAATCATACATGCACAAAAAAAAGTGCTTAAAGGTGTATCCTCACATCCTCTAGTGCTTAAAGCAAGAAAGAGACTTTGAGAGTGCTGGAAGAAGCTTCTGCCAACACCTCAAGAAGCAGGAACAGTCAGTAATCCATTATACACAGCACTGTGATTATAAACTGTACTATCATGTACTATACAACCTCCAGCAATGCTCACAACAGACCCTCCCTGCTTTATGTACTGAGACAGATTTGTGTGTGGAAGATTAATGTCCCCCTCCATCTGCTAATGGCTCTACAGATCCCCTGGGCTTTGCACCAAGGGTACTTTGCCCTTAGGATGAAACAAGAAATGGGAATTTGTGTCCATTTCTAAATGCACCTACTATTTCCCACAACACTCACAGTTGCTCCATGTGTCTTATTTCAACTGTGGCTACCAAAACCATTTTATCATGGTAGCTCAACTGTGATTCCAATTAGATTTTCCAAAAGATCAGTTAAAAGGAGAACAAACCAACAGGGGGTCACTTTTCAAGTGCTTACCTGACACACTGGTATTTTCCCTGCAAGTTCTCCATTTATTAACTGCTCACTACACTTTCCAAGTGGATTTCCCTTTCTCTGCTGCTGACCCTGCTGTCACAGAGCAGGGAGAATCTACCAGACTGCCATGCAAAGGAGAGGGCACCAATTAGCATCTTTCCTTCAGAGAAAGGGGATTTGAACTGACTCCCCCCCAACCCACCCCCCGAACTGTACCTTTGCTCCTGACAACTGGAGGCAAAGTCAGAGGGAGCTTCACACCAGGGTAGTCTTCATGGATCTAAGCCAGTCTGATCCTGGAAGGATAAGGGGAAAGGCAGTTACAACACAGCATGCTGAAGGAATTAGGCAAACAAAACTCACCACCAGAACAATGGCAGCCAGGGCAAAAGCAGGGAAGATCCTCATGTTCCCTCATTCCCACAAATAAGAGACCAAAACCAGAGTGTTGCTCCACTGAATGTGGGTGACTCAGGTTTGAGCCATGCTCCATTTCTTCCTCCTGAACACCCCTATCAATCTCAACACTGACCCTCTCCCCAGCTCCAGCTGAGGAGAAGGTGGCCATGCCAAATCCAAGGCATTCCAGGCTCAGTGAGCTGTGTTTGCACTGAGCACATGCAATTAACTTCACCCACTTTATTCAACTTGACCTCAGTAAAAGCAAAAAAAAGACTGAATACAGCCATCAACACAAGAAAATTTCCCCTTTTTTATAATTTCAATCATGTGGCCACTAGCAATTCCTTTGGTCCAACCAGGAACTGTTTCTATCAACCCACTCCTGCCCAAAAAGAAGAGCACTCAAGAGGTGTGAGAGCAAAGGGAATTGCTCTGTACTGCCCTTTTTCCTCTTGCACAGAGAACTGCCTGGTCTCAGACAGACTGTACCAGAGTGCAGCAACTGCAGCCACAAAAGACAATTTGTTTTTCTCTCTCACATCAGCAGCACTACAAAACAATGAGTGCTGAGCTAACAAAGTGCTCTGCCCGTCCAGCCCTTACTTCTCCCAATAAATGCTACTTTGAAAACATTTCTCCACTGGCTTCCCAAACCAGGAAATATTCTGAGTCACAAATAAATACTAACATTGGTTAAATTGGTTGTGAAACCCCACTAAAAACCCCTTGGTTTGGTACAAAAGGGCAGATCCATCAGCAAAGCTATTTCCATATCACAAACAGAACCACCAGAGCTGCTTCCAGATTTCTGATCTGAACCTACTGATATTTGGCCTTTTTCTTTCTCAACAACTCCTCATGCATTTCATCTTTCATTTAAACATTCAAAGAAGTCACCTTTCCCTTTTGTAAGTGTACAGTGCTGGGAAACACATCCTGAGTATGATTTCAATCCATTACAGCAGTTAAAAGGGATTCACAATCTCCTGAGTCAATTACTAGCATCTCCTAAGTCACTCCCAGGTACTTTTGGAAGGATGACTTAAAGTTGAAAAGCTTCAATCTCAATGCTAATAATAGATTTTATATATATATAAAGAATATTAAAGACAAAAGCAGGACTGAAGGGAAGTAAGGGTCCACAAACAGCTCTTCCCTTAGAAAAATCCAATTTAAAAGAGTATTTAGCATAACTCTTGGGATACTCCTTATTTCTGTGGGAAATTCTTAAAGGATCAGAATAACTGAGGCTGGAAAGGACAAGAGCTGCTCCCCCCAGCCACGTGCCCATGCTCTTGCCAGTGCAGCTCAGCATGCCACAAGCCCCCAAGAGCACACTGACTGATTCTATATTGCTTTTTAATCACTACATACATTGATTCCTGTCAGATTTTGCTGACAGGCTTCCTAACATACCTTATTTTCTGATCTCAAAGCAAGTTCTTCTGAGGACTCAGAGAGGCAGCCCAAAAGACTGGACAGGAGAACACAGAGCTTCATGATCACCTACCCACAGACCACTCTGGAGCAGCATTTTCACAATGAGCAAAGGAATAGCTACATCTAAAGAAAATTGAATGTGTTTTAGATTGTAGCTGTATCACTTCCTGCAGTTGACCCCAGAAAAAATAAAAGACATATGATTTGTAGCTTCCTTTGACTTTTCTTTGAACTTTAGATGGAAAGCTTTAAATGGGAGGATTTTCTGATTTTTCTAAGGTTTTGGCTGAATTAAATTTCCACGTAGTATCTAATGCTAAAATATCTGCACGTCCCAACACCAGGGGCTAAAATACCTTCTCTTAAAGAAAAAAACAAACCAGCTCTAATTATGATTTGGAGATAGGGTGTACTGCATGACTTGGATGAAATGAGCAGTACCTGCCACCACCCACTGGCAGAGTTAATGCCAAGGCATTTGCAGAGTATAGAGATGTAGGTCAGAACAGACAGAGGAGGAGAGGTGAGGAAAGACAGATGTGTTACCTGGACTGAGCTCCTGAGAGCAATCCTCCTTGCCCTGCCCTCACAGGGGGGGGAAAATCAGCTTCCAGGATCCCAAGGCAGGCAGCTTCCTACAGAATTCCATAGGATGCTCCCCATATGCAAGAATGGGTTTAATAAAAACTCTATTTCTCATTTATTTAAAGCTTGTCTCCTATTACTTTGCTACATATTGTTGCCACAGGGAGCAGCTTTTTCCTATCTGCCCAGATAAGAGCTAAAACCTCCAGAAGCAGGAGCCAAAAACACCAACAAGAAGCAGCAGCAGCCCTGGACTTGAGGAATGATGCTGTGTGAGTTCAAAACCTGCCCCTTTAGCAGCTGCACAAGTTCCACCCCAGAGCAAAAAATCTGTTTGGATGTTGAGAAATAAACATTTCTACACCCCCCTCCCAAGACAGGTATTGTAATTCTCCAGGTCTGGGGGGGGTTTTTTCCCACCTCTTCATCCTACCCTCTCTATTTAGAGCCCACCTCCAGAGTGTCATGCTAATTAGCAACAGCTTGCACTCTATATTTAAAATAAATATATTAAAATTTTAAAATCTGGGGAAAAGGGAAAGTGAATAAGCCCATATGCATGCTATCATTTAATTAATACTGGCATATTTTAATTACATCTAAATAATTTCATTTCTGATCTGATCATCAGACTTGCCATAATTGCTGAAAAAGAAAGTCATCACTGAGATGTGATAGGGTAGGGTCTGTTGCCCTAAAGACTTGCTATCAAGTGCTACAAAAATAGATATGGCTAACAGAAGCTCACTGTGTCAGGATGTAATAAAGAGGTGAAGAGTAAAGTTAGGCTGGTGTAGAAAATAAATCCAGAACCTTCAAAGTATTTCCTTATTTTATTAAACAGTTATTTAGTTTGCTGAAGTTCTTTTTGCTTTCACTAACAGGAGTGGCTCCTGTGAGAAAAAAATAATAATCATAAAAAAATCCTTGTAGGTAAATGTCTACACTACAAATTCTCTCCACTTTCCTGTGCTTCATTTGGCTTTTTCCCAGTGCACCTAATTCTGTATTTTTATGTCTGCACTTCCTACATGCTCAGCATTTTCCAATCTATCTACCTTGAATAAGAACTAAACTATATATTACATGGAATAAAAAGTTAAATGACTCTTCAACTCAAAGCTTTCCCAGTATTGCTGCACACAGAATCCTGCACACTGCTTTGAAGGAGGGAAACACAATGTAACTGACATTTCATCAGTATCTCAGCACTCAAAGATTGTCTCCTACAATATTGAATATTAAATTACAACACAACCTACAAAGAAGCAAAATTTGGTGTATTTTTTCCTCAGTGTCCTGCCTAAGCTTCAGCAATAGTTTGCCCTTAACAATATACAGTGTAACAGAGTCCATTATTATAATTAAGATTAGCTAAGCAGCATTGGGGAATTTCAGTGTCTCCTCCTGATAAACAAGGAGAGACAATGCTATTGAAATAAACAGATTTAAAGCACATCACTCCAGAGTTCAACATTACAAGGTATTACTGAAACAGCAGGTTATTAAACAGCAAGAACATAGTAAAGCCTCACACCTGAATTAACTTCTTGATGAGAAGAAACTCCAACCATGACCAGGAACACTCCAGAACTGCCCACAAGGCCAAGGATTGTCCCAGAGCTGGTGAACCTGCTTGCAGCCCTTGAGTTTACACTTGAATTGTGTAAATTCACAGAGGTCAACAGGGACTTCTTTCTCCCACACTGCTCTCCACCCATCCCCACACAGACAGCAATGTGCAAATGGTTTGATGCCTCTCAGGCACGTCTGGCTCCAAGTGCTACTGTACTCACCATGGGCACCTCATCCTTAGGAGTTACTGGAATAAACCATTCCCCTCTAGCCAAACAAGGGAGAATACTGAGCCTTCTACACCTTGCCCACACTGGAGACCTCTGGAACAAGCTGGTAGCAATAAATCACTTTTACTACAGATGAAACTACTTCGGTGGGAAGCCAAGGAGGAATTCTGGTGCTTGTGTCTCCCCTTCTACCAGAGAGACCCCAACATCAAGGGTAACAGAGCTGCTTTACCACACTGACCATGCTGCTGGAGTGAGTGAGCCTGAAAATGAGTCCTCAGCTCTGCAAGAGGGTGCACACAAGACACAGGGTGCCCCAGAGTGTGAGTGGCAGCTCTGGAGCCAGCCTTTGCACTTGCACTCCTTGCACGCTTGGTCACAAGCCAGGTGAGAGGCAGACCCTGCTGGTAACCACTGGTTTACTATCACTGTGACACTACTCCACTGTGGCACTACTCCACAAGGACATGCCCTGCAGCCCTTCATCTAGCAATAGGTGTTTTGCTGCAAGGTTATCCACGTAAAATGCTGAGGAGCAGCCTTCTCTGATCACTGAATGAGATGCAGATGCTGACACATCAAGCTCTTACCCATGACATGGTTCAGAAAGGAAAGATTTAATTAATATTTTAAATCAAAACCACCTTTCTTGGTTCAAAACACCAACTCTCAGTGCTCTTCTCTTCAAAGCAATGTTTTTTTCCACTTTTCCTTCCAACTCTTCACAAATGACACGACCAGAACTGCAAACAAGTGATGTCCAGAGCAACTTCGAACACGCTGATACAATTGGTGTAAATTTACACTGACACCACTGTTACCTTCCCCCAGCTTCTCCCACGTGCACTAGGTATTCAATTCCTTCAGTTAACCACAACATCATCCATAATTAACCTGTGCTTGCTAAACCTCCTCATGAGAACTCTTGCAAGAAGAGCTGAAGAGCAGCCTCAGTGAATTTCCTCTCTCCAGGCTGTTGCAGTGCTGTCCTGCAGGCAATCCTTGCATCCAGAAGTCCTCGGACAATCATATTTTGTGTTGTTTCATTACTTTGCTTTCAGAATCCCTGGTATTGTTTCCTGACTCTCTCCAAAGCCTGAGGTTAGAGTGCTTTACAGATTACATACACTGCCAATGATTCAGCCCTTTGTATTTCCCCATCATCCAGTTGGGTAAAACACTGTTCCAAAGGCAAAAATACCAACATTGGCAAAACCAGCAGGAATCTGCCACAGATTCCACCGACCCAACTGTCACTCCAAACACACACCTCGGCAAGTGCATGAGCAGCATTCACATCACACCCTCCTGTCAGAGAAACACACACAGGCTGCCGACTCTTCTCTAAATCCACGTATCCCCGACTCGCAGGCAGAAGGGATGCTACAAACCCAGCCTCCCCCACCCAGAAGTCATCCCTGCTCCAGCCAGAGCCCATTCCCATCACCATCAGCACGGGGAAGAAGATGCGGAGTTTCCCCTTCCAAAAAGCAGCAGAGCCCTCCCCGCATCCCTCCCGCATCCCCATTCACCCACTTACTGAAGTAAATAAGCGTGCAGCGCGCACGGAGGTGAAGCAGACGGTTGAAAGAAACCCCGTGTACTCTCTGCACAGGAATTTCATTCAGCCAAGCGCCGGGATTCTGCTTCAACACTCGCAATTCACTTTTTACGGCAAGCGCTGCCAAGAGCCAGCAGCGAATGGGGAGAAGATCAACTTTGGGGCGGTTTTTCCGCCAAAAAAACTCCCGATTTACGCGAAAGGCGGTGAAGGGGCCGGCACAAGCAGCTCGGCAGCAGCAAGAGGGGGTTCTTTTCCCCCGGGCTCTCGGCTGTCAGGGTCCCGAGCGCAGTTCAGCGCTTCCTCCGCAGGACTTCGCACGATCGCATCGCTCCCTGACGACGTCTCGGGCGCGCTTTTGTCTGCCGAGGAGCGGTAACAAGGCTCCCGGGATAGCCCTCGGCCGCTACCGGCGTTCAACACGAGCATCATGACGGAGCCCGCGCAGCCCGCAGCGAGCCCGGGCACCCCGGCGCTGCCAGCGCGGCCGCTCCCGCCCTCAGGCCGGGGCAGGGACGCGCGGAGGGCCCGCGCCCGCCAGAGCCCTCAGAGCCGCAGGCAGCGCGCCCCGCTCCGCTCCCCTCCCCTCAACCCCCTCCCGCAGCCCCCCGCAGGACACGGGAGCAGGGGAACCCTCCCCGGAGCCGCCGCCGCCGCCGTTTTACCTCCGCAGCCTCCCGCTCCCGCCGCCGCCGCCCCGCCAGTGCAGCCGGCAGCGGCGGCCCCGGACCCCCCGCCCCGCCCCATTCCCGCCTCC